>JAINUG010000084.1:3701377-3728877 GCA_029706075.1 Aldrovandia affinis | reverse complement strand
AAACACGTTCAGATGGACAACCCCAGGTCAGCGGCGACAGACAACGATTCCACAAGCGATTTCTCCCCCTCTCATCGGCTTCCTCGATCATGCACCGCATGCAGATTATGTGATTTCAGCGCCAAAGCAGCCGGCCTATCGTGGAGCTTGAGCGCTCCCGTTTTCATCTCTGATATCAAACGTCCCGGGGCCGATACCAAGGGGACCGGACAGCCACTAATCTCTGAGCAAACAAAGCATTAGACCTGCTTCTCTATCCCTGCACTGTCTCTAAGGCGTATGTGTGACATGACCTTGTTCAATCGTCTTTGTTACAGAGGACACACAGCGTTTGGCCTGAGAGCGCGTAGGTAAATAATCGTTTGCGGTTCTGAACAGAACCAACTTCCCAGCTGGTCGGATTCCAAACCGCGTGTCCCGCAGCCTGTGGTATTGACTCAATATGCGCCACACATCCCTGTTTCCACAGCCGGCGGTCATTTCAACTCTCTTTTTGCTTCTGGTAAACACACTGGGTCCAATTTCTAATGAATAGAGATTATGTCACCAACAATGTCCTTCACACTGAAGCCCTAAAGCTTGAGATTGTAGTTACGTGCCCCAGAAGAGAGACGCTAGCATGGAGTAGCCCTGCACTGGCTTGTGGCAAACCCTCAAAAAGGGGAAAACTAGCAGAAATGGCTTTGTTTGTTCGAGATGTCAATACAGATGATATCAAGGCATCGCCGAACACTGTGTGATTGTGATTGTGATTGACACATCGATTGTTGATCCGCATTCACATCAGCGCGACGATTAGGTGACAATTAACAGTCAAGCCGTGACCAAAACGATAGCGAAACGTGCCACCTGACAATCAGCTGCACTGGTGCCGCTGGGGGTCAGAGTGTTAGAAACCTGCAACGTTAAAAGCACAAGGTCAGGGCTGCGTGAGGACGTCCCAACACTCCTGAGGGTGAGGGGCTCGGGCCGGCCGGGCAGGCTGTTCCCGTGAGCAGCCGGCCATCTTGCCAAGCCAAAGCTGGTGAGGGCTGGTGCACCAACCTTAACAAGGCCAGGGTAGTCTTTCTGTGGCTCTATGTGGCTCAGTAGGTAGAGCATGGCGTTGGCAACGCTTAGGTTGTGGGTTCAATCCCCGCTGGGACCACATACAGTAGTGAATGCATACATTTTTCAGTGTAAGTTGCTTTGGATAAAAGCGTCTGCTAAATGACATGCATTGTATTATATTTCTACTGTGCCTTAGGACCACAAATCGAGTGCTGTTCTGGTTAGGTCATATCGGTCTTTGGTGGAATATGATCCAGAGCCTCCCTCGCTAATTCCAGCGTGTATTACCTGCTTGACGTGCTGCTGCGTGGCAGACGGGTTACCCCCCAGACCGGTTGATCGTGGTCAGAGGGGAAAAAGCCATTCTTTTGTGGAACGACAAGGTGAACGAGTGTGGATCAGACACACAGGGTTTACATGCGCATACGAGGTTAGCAAGCGATGTGGGTGAAAGAGGCTGAGAAACGGCCTCGGGGAGAGAGAGAGAGGGCTGTGACACAACTGTAAGGGCTCTGAACCTGTGACACAACGGTCATAAACGACATTAAAGGACCGTGAGCCCGTCACGCGCTGGGCCTTGCCTTCATGCTGACGATGGCCACGCGCAGGTTGGTGCCCCCCAGGTCCACGGCCAGAGCGCTCTGGGTCTCCAGGATGTGGTCGATGTCCTGCGAGTTGCAGTCCTTCACCGGCGGGAAGCAGAAGTTCTTCTGCAGCGGCTCCTCCAGGTCGATGCTCTGCAGGAACTTCAGGATCCGCGGCACCGCGTTACCGTCGCCGTAGATCTTGGAGCTGAGGAGCCACAGGGAACCCGGGTTACCCCCCCCCACGCCAGGGGGCCATGCGTTTCACTGGTCTTTAACATGAGGAGGGTACAGGGTGGTGTGGCTGCTAAGCTTCAGCAGTTTAGCATGAGATGGGTACAGGGTGGTATGGCTGCTTAGCTTCAGCAGTGTGACATGAGATGGGTACAGGGTGGTGTGGTTGTTTAGCTTCAGCAGTTTAACATGAGATGGGAACAGGGTGGTGTGGATGGTCAGTTTCAGCAGTTTAACATGAGAAGGGTACAGGGTGGTGGGGCTGCTAAGCTTCAGCAGTTTAACATGAGAAGGGTACAGGGTTATATGGCTGCTCAGCTTCAGCAGTTTGACATAAGAAGGGCACAGGGTGGTGTGGCTGAGGCTAATTACGACTGAAAACATGGCGTTTTTAACATATTTAGGTCCTGAGGAACCGGTCAGGGCGGTTTCTCAAGGCTGGAAAACCCGCTGCAACGATGCGTGTCAAACACGGAGTCACACTATCTTTGGGAAGGACCTTCGAGTTAGAACAAAGTGACGACCGAAAGCCTGTCTCAACAGCTTGTGGAGGAGACGAGTCGCCTCCATTGGGATTCTGCCGTCCTCAGTAAACACAGGGGCCTGGCACAGACCTCTGACCTTGAGCTACGTTTCAGACCAAGCCTCAAAGCTGTTCTTATTCTGGCCCAGTGTGCCCTGTCCTCATCTCTGCCATTTCACTCACAATGCTGTGTGTCTGGACTGGATGTTACTGCTCGCTCTATGAACCTTCACCGGTAGCTGTAAGCTTGGCTCGGTGAGGAACAGTGGCTAAAACACTGCAGGGTTGGGAGCAGCGGATAGCGTAGCAGTCTAACGCACTGTATTTTCACTGGTCCGATACAGTTTGCTCTGCCTGTCAGGGACGCGGTTTGAAACCCGTCTCTACCAGACCGGCCCTGGTTGTCAGCCCCGAGCCGGGGTGGCGTTTGGCTGTCCGCCCCAGGGGGAAAGGTGAGCCGGCTGGGCTGGTCAAATAATTAAGAGCGGTTTATGAAGTTGGCATGAAATCCAGACACAGATACGGCCCTCCCCCCCTCCCCCACCTGTGTGTTAAGCACATACATCGTGTAAAGTGCATTTCCCCAAAATGTTAGCGGAGGCTGTGTGTGTGTGTGTGTGTGTGTGTGTGTGTGTGTGTGTGTGTGTGTGTGTGTGTGTGTGTGTGTGTGTGTGTGTGTGTGTGTGTGTGTGTGTGTGTGTGTGTGTGTGTGTGTGTGTGTGTGTGTGTGTGTGTGTGTGTGTGTGTGGATCGGTGTTTCGGGACCTTGACTTGTGAGCGGTTTGAACCCGTTTTAACCGGTTTGTCTAGAACCCTGGGTGGGACAGTACTCCTAAACCTTTGACCACAACGAGGCCTTGTGTTCCAGGCCGAGTTCCCTCTGCTGTCAGCCTGGCCAAAGCGCTGCAGTTCAGAGCCATAAACACACATTTGGGATGCAACCAATACTTTATAACCAATCACTTCGACTCAGAGCAGGTGGGTTTAAGGTGAATAGGGTGACTTCGAACCGAAACGTGAGGCATTGGAAGAACGGGCTTGGATTAATCCGTACTGTACCCACCATGGATAGCGCTTTCCAAACTGGAGCTCCAGGGCGTGGTAGATTTTATTCTGGGTGTCAGCGTCCCGCACATGGAGAACATTTTCACCTGAGATAAACAAGCATGGATTCCACATTCAGACAATGCTAGTGCTGTTCCGACATCACAATCACACATTAGTGCTGTTCTGACATCACAATCACACACTAGTGCTGTTCCGACATCACAATCACACACCACTAGTGCTGTTCTGACATCACAATCACACACTAGTGCTGTTCTGACATCACAATCACACACTAGTGCTGTTCTGACATCACAATGACACACTAGTGCTGTTCTGACATCACAATCACAACACTAGTGCTGTTCTGACATCACAATCACACACTAGTGCTGTTCTGACATCACAATCACACATTGGTGTTCTGACACTCCAGTGACAAAACAGTACCATTCACGAAACGCTCGCTTGTAACGTTCGCTCGCCGGTCGCTTGTTTGTTCCACTCATCTGAAACAGTGGCTGTGTTCGAAACCGTTCCCTATTCCCTAAATAGTGCACTATATAGTGTGCTCGCCATTTTGTAGTGTTGTTTGAATTCTCAACTGTTAATTTAGTTCACTATATAGTGCACTATAAAATACCTACAATTCACAGCGATTTCTAGTGAACAGCGAATGTACCCTACAATTTCTCCCGTATACCACAATGCAATGCGGCCGTGTCTTAGTTAGCTCACGACTTCCATAACGGTAGCTATTGGTGGCTAAAGCAGTGGCTAGCAGACAGCGCCACAGTTGACAAAACCACACTTGCACATCATTAGAATTTCAACAATGTATTTGGGATTTCAGATTCAAAACTGAACATGCAAACCCGATACTACCCGGGCGCCCTCACCTGTCTCCCTGCCCGTCTGGCGCGTGCCCAGGTTGATGACGGGCGTGCCGAACGCCCCGCCTCTCGGACCCCGCAGCTGCTGTTCCCGATCATGCAGCCGGCGTGGGACACCAGCTGGATGAACTGCTCGAAGGGCACGTGCTTCACCGCCCGGAAGTTGGGGTGCTGCTCGATGCCCTTCTTCCTCATCACCCGCACCATCTCCTTACTGCCTGGGGGGGGTCAACAGAGCGACGGTGCAACGTTTCAGATCGAAGGTTTATTGTGACGCTGGCGAGCTGAACGTCTGTGCCTGAACGCCCTGCGTCCAACGCCACGATGCAGACGAGCGTGAGAAAAACAACGAAGCAACATCTAAACCTCTACTGCCATAAGTACCTGATTACAATACTTCACTAGAGTGAGACATAGACAGAGAGACAGAGAGAGAGAGAGAGAGAGAGAGGAAGAGCGAGTGAGAGAGAGTGTGAGAGAGAGACAGAGGAAGAGAGAGACAGAGAGAGAGGGTGAGAGGGAGCAAAGAGAGACAGAGAGGAAGAAAGAGAGACAGAGAGGAAGAGAGAGACAGAGAGAGAGGGTGAGAGGGAGTGAGAGAGAGAGAGACAAGGAGTGAGAGAGACAGGAAGCGAGGGAGAGACAGAGAGGAAGAGAGAGAGAGAGAGAGAGGGTGAGAGGGAGCGAGAGAGACAGAGAGGAAGAGAGACAAGAGAGAGAGACAGAGAGCCAGGAAGTGAGAGAGAGCCAGAGAGGAAGAGAAAGAGACTGCAGCAGACCTGCGTCGATGTTGGGGAAGAGGATGAGGGTCTTCTTGTTGAAGGAGATGAGGGCGTCCAGCATGAACTCGTAGATCTTGATGGAGTTCTTGATGTCTGTGGTGACAGGGTGCTGCAGGGCCACAACGTAGTCCTGCTCCTTCACATGATCGCCTGCAGGGGGCGCACACACAGCACAGCTCTCTCAACACAAGGCCTCACAGTGAACACGTCCACCATGGAGCTCGGCATCCGCACCGAAGCTCAGCGTCCGCACTGAAGCTCAACTTCCGCACTGAAGCTCAACCTCCACACTGAAGCTCAACCTCCACACTGAAGCTCAACCTCCGCACTGAAGCTCAACGTCCGCACTGAAGCTCAACCTCCACACTGAAGCTCAACCTCCACACTGAAGCTCAACGTCCGCACTGAAGCTCAACCTCCACACTGAAGCTCAACCTCCACACTGAAGCTCAACGTCCGCACTGAAGCTCAACTTCCGCACTGAAGCTCAACCTCCACACTGAAGCTCAACTTCCGCACTGAAGCTCACTGAAGCTCAACCTCCGCACTGAAGCTCAACGTCCGCACTGAAGCTCAACCTCCACACTGAAGCTCAACTTCCGCACTGAAGCTCAGCGTCCACACTGAAGCTCAACCTCCGCACTGAAGCTCAACGTCCGCACTGAAGCTCAACGTCCGCACTGAAACTCAACCTCCGCACTGAAGCTCAACCTCCGCACTGAAGCTCAACTTCCGCACTGAAGCTCAACCTCCACACTGAAGCTCAACCGCACACTGAAGCTCAACGTCCGCACTGAAGCTCAACTTCCGCACTGAAGCTCAACCTCCACACTGAAGCTCAACTTCCGCACTGAAGCTCAACTTCCGCTCAGCTCACTCCCGCTCAACTCCGCAAGCTCAACCTCCGCACTGAAGCTCAACTTCCGCACTGAAGCTCAACGTCCGCACTGAAGCTCAACACTGAAGCTCAAACTGAAGCTCTGTCACAACCAGATCTGGGTCAAATATGTGGTTGAAAACACTTCAACTCTGTATGTGCTGGTGAAGTTTGAACACACTGGAGATCCCTCAGAATTTTTGACAAACCGGGCTACTTACCAAAACCATACAATCAATCATACAGAAGAAGAATTTTGCTCTGAATATTTTCTCTGAAAATAGAGCATTCTTTTAAAGAGGTCAGTAATATTCAGGAATTTGACTGGTGTCTAAAGCAGGGTTACTGAAATCTGTCCCACGAATCAAAATTCGCTCCTGGTTCCCCTTTCTCTCAGGTAATTAATCGAACGATTAAGTGTAAATGATTGGCCAGAGTGTCTTCACACCTGACTCCCAGGTAAAGGGAGGGTGGAGAAACAGCAGCGCTCGGCCCACGAGGACCGTGATCAGAGGAACCCTGGTCTAAAGAGTTACAGTATTTGAAATAATTATTTGACCGAGTCCTGGTCTTATAACCTGATTGTAAAATTCAAGTTTGATTGATTGATTGATTGATTGATTGATTGATTGACGTCAACATCCGGGGCAGCGTGACAAGAAATTCCAGCGAAGCGACTACAGCTTCCCGTCACCGTCGCTAAAACCGGACCGCGTTTCCCAGCATGCACCACCACCACCCCGGGGGGGGGGGGACACACGCACCCAGCCAGGCCTTGATGATGTCGGCGTGGTCGTCGCGGCGATGCGCGGACAGCAGCTTGTCGTAGGAGGGGCAGCCGGCCAGCAGGATGCGGGCGTGGTCCTCGCACATGGCGATGAGGTGGCGTTCGGCGCGGCGCGTGCAGCAGGCGTGGTAGTGCGCCAGCTTGGAGATGGCGTGGCGGATGGAGTCGTCGATGGTGCCGCTCACCTCGCCACCCTCCAGGTGCAGGATGCGCACGTTCATGAGCGCCGCCGCCGTGGCCAGGGCCAGCGCGTCGAAGCGGTCGCCGTGGACCACCAGCACATCGGGGCGGAGCCTCTGCAGCACGTCGGGCAGCTTGACCAGAGCCAGGCCCACCGACTCCACCATGGCCGCCTCGTCCTCCCCGCGCACGATGGTGTGCAGCTTGGAGCCGATGTCAAAGTCGTCCTGCTCGATCATGCGGAAGGTGTTTCTGTGGGGCGGGGCGGGGCGGGGGGACAAGGGAGGGGGTAGGGGATAGGTGACAGAGGAGGGGGTAAGGGATAGGGGACAGAGGAGGGGGTAGGGGATAGGGGACAGAGGAGGGGGTAGGGGACAGAGGAGGGAGGGGACAGAGGACAGAGGGGGTAGGGGATAGGGGACAGGGATAGGGGAGGGGACAGAGGAGGGGGTAGGGGATAGGGGAAGAAGAGTCAGGTCATGCTATGGACAGGTCTGGTTCTCTTCAAGAGCACAGTGCTTCCTTGACTTTGCACCATTTACAGCGCTCCCGAATACATGGCGGGAAGCAGGGAAGCCATCATCTGGGCCTCTTCACAGCGCTGCCCTGAGGAAGGCTTCATCGATGGGCTCTGTCGCTGGCCGTAAATCAATGGTCTATTGAGCTGTACATCCACTGTGTACTGGACTCTATGTTTGCGTGTGCCCCTGCAATATTTTCCTACTCATGAGACACAAAGTGTTCACTACACCTGAGCTCACTGTAGGGACCCCCCCGAGCTGTATACTAAGAAATTTTACTTTCTTAGTATACAGCTCAGTTTGATAGGATGCTGGAGGACACACACACACACACACACACACAGAGACACACACTCTCATACTCATACACACACACACACACACACACACACACACACACACTCTCATACATACACACACACACACACACACACACACACACACACACACACACACACACACAGGGGGTCAGACTCTTACACACATTTGGCACTGCTCCAGCAACTGGGTCTCGGCGGCCCGGAACTTGTAAATCAAGATCAGTACACACATTTGGCACTGCTCCAGCAACTGGGTCTCGGGCGGCCCGGAACTTGTAAATCAAGATGTGTGCTTTTAAAAAATGTGGGCAAACAACTTAAGGGGGCGAGAAAACTCTGGGATCGGAGAACAGTCGACACGCCCAGCGGAGCAAAGCCTCGGAAATTGAGACCAACCCTCCCTCAGAGCAACATCTGACAACATTTTACCCCAAATCCTCTGACCTGCCTCCTCTTCAGAGACCTCCCTCACAAGGTTCTTCTTCTCCTCCCTGAGCGTTCCCTTCTCCCGCCGAGACGTAGAGACAAGGACAGATGTTTCCGGAAGGCTGGAACTCACCCGTAGTCGTCGATGAGGTGCGAGCCCAGCACCACCACCTCCAGCTCGAAGTTGTCCGGGTCGGCCTTGATGCCGAACATGATGGGGGCCAGCTTGGAGTAGTCCGCGCGGTTGCAGGTGGCCACGCACACCCTCAGCCTCCGCTTGCGAACGCAGTTCTCCATCTTGTCCGTGGGCTCTCTCCCTCTCTGCATGCTGATGTAGTACAGCTCCTGCCGGCGAGATCGAGTCATGCGTGTCAGAGCGTCAGCGCGTCAGGGCTTGTGGTTAAGTCTTCTTACTGCACAGACCGCTGTGTGGCAATGCCATGGTGAAATTTGGTCGTGTTTCCTCGAGATGTGAAACGCGCGTTAACCCTAACAATCCAACTTCCTAATCTCTGAAACACACGTTAACGTAGCACGCTAACTTCCTAATCTCTAGTCTGCTAAATGCTTAAAATGTAAAATGTAAATGTACATATCTCTGAAACGCACGTTAACGTAGCGCGCTAACTTTCTAATCTCTGAAACACACGCTAATGTAACGCTGTAACTTCCTACCACAGGAGAGGACACTCACAGGGGTTTTCCTGACTTGGAAGCTCTGTGAAGTAAAAACAGAAACGGAGACAAAAACCACCGAAGTAGAATGATCTTGGATCACTGGTCTCAGAGGGGTTTCTCTCTCCTCGAGTCGCGTATGTAAACGTCCTGCTTACCCTATCTTTGGCGCACGGTGAAGGCTGAGCACATTCTTCAGAGTTAATCTTTAACGTGCTCAGATAACGCTGCCTGTCACAGCTCTGTCAAAGGCACAGCTTCCCAGAGCAGTGCAGCGTTCCAACCCAACACATTAGCCTCTGGTATTATTAAAACTGCTATTTGGCAATGACCATATATATATATATATATATATATAAAGGAAACACTTGAGTAAATGAAGGGTTTGGGCAGCTCTGTTGTAGTGTTTTCTGGCATGGTTTAGATCCACTCAACCACTTAGAGGGCAAGGTTAATGCCAATATAGATGGGCATGAAAATCATGTAAACCATATGCCATGGCCATCTCAGTCACCAGATCTCAACCCAATTTAGCACTTACGGGAGATTCCTGAGGCAGCGTTTTACACCACCATCGACAAAACACCAAAAGATGGAATTTCTCATGGAAGAATGGCGTTGCATCCCTATAATAGAGTTCCAGACACCGCGTATTGAAGCTGTTCTGGTCGCTCGGGGTGGGCCAACGCACATTGGGGTTTCTTTCTTGGGCCAGTTACCAAACAATATTTGCATGTGCATATATGTTTTATAAAAGGCAAACGTTCACTTGTAGGCAACAGGACGTTTTGAATAATGGGAGTTTAAACACAACAGTCCATCACACACCATCTCATCTCACACAGCATTCGTGTTACGCACCTATAAAAGGGACACTTTGCAGCACATTTGGGGTTGAGCACGTTTCCCTCGGTTTGTATAACGAGGTCCCTCAAACAGCAAGAAGCACCCACGCTCAAGGCTCCAAAAGTGAATTTTGGGACCGAACGACAAGCCTCTTGTCCACACAAAAGCGCAGGAAACCACAGAAATGGAGGTGTGCGTTTGGGACAGTCGGCCCAGTTCTAACGCTCCGGGGGAGGGGCTACTCTGAGGACATGCCATCGATCATTGGCCGGTGACGGCAGCGGTGCCCGTAGCCAAATATGTGCAATGTGGTGGTGGCTCTGACTAACAAGGACGTGGCCAAAATCAGCATAATATGCCTATTAGCTTTCTTTAGTGCAAGAAAAGGCTCGAAGCCTTTCTTTAATGTTTTTTTTTTTACAGTACAGTACTGTATGTACATAGTTACTTTTATTATTACTATATTATTATTAATATTACAGTATTATTACAGTAGTATTATGTACTGAATGTTATGTTTAAGATGTTTTTTGTATTTGGAAGTTTTTCTTAAGTGTTTTATATGCACAGAAAGGTAAAATAAATACTATACTAAGACAAACATTTGACTAAGTGATGAATAATAAGAACTGTATGTACCTGCTCTGACTTACATACAAATTCGACTTAAAGACAGACTTAAGAAAGGATCTCGTTCGTAACCCGGGGACTGCCTGTACATTCATTCGACGCCTGTGTCTTCTTGAAATGACATGGCCCGGAGAACCCAACGGAAATAATTGATCACTTAGAACATTTGTACTGCCATTGCTTTAATGTGTGGCTGTATGTGCGTTTTCAATTATCTAATAAACACACGGAACTAAAGTCTAGGCTATCTCCTGCGCAAATTACATGAAGGCTGTAAAATGTCTTGCTCCAAATCGCTTGCTCCGAGCTAAAGCAAATTACCTGCTCCAATTACGTTCAAGAATTAATATCAATTTCCAGCTCAAATGACATGCAGGGACCAAAATCAATTTCCACCACCAATTACATGTAGGAACTAAAAATCGAATTTCACCTCCAATTAGCCTACATGTTGGCACAAAATTCATTTTCAGCTCCAATCAGACTACGTGTAGGACTACGGTACATTTCCTATATGTAGGCTCAACATGGCAACGTGAGGGAAGTCTTTCTTTGAGGAAAAACTCAAGGCAGGCTAGGCCATATTCTTAAAAACCCCACGGGCTTAAGAATGGCCCATTGTGTTTAGTTATAACAACCGCCACAAAGTGTCAAATCTCACAGGGAATGTCTCAGAAGAGGGACTTCATCTTTTGCTTTTAGGCGAGAGGGTCGACAGCAAACCTTCAAGGTTTGAAAGCGGAAGGTGGAAAACCCAGTGAGACTACTTTTCCCCATCTTCTTTCTTCACATGGACAGGCAGGCTAATATGAAGTGATCAAGAATATGACTAATTACTGCATTGGAGGGAGGGGGGGGCGGGGGATGTGATTCTGTATTCAAGTTTTTAAAACAACATAGTGTCGTTCCACTTGGCATTTAATCTTAATGTAATCCACAACGTAAACAGAAACTACTCGACGACATGGCCTCATTTGTTTGTGGCTCGCACTGATAAGGCAAGCGGCTCGTGCGGATGTTAGCGCTACGCTGCTCAAGGGGCTGGAGTGTAGCGGACATCACATTCTGTCCCTCTAACATTACTCATTCTTTTACATATCCATATTTACGAATCACTGGTTATAATCTACGCAGGGTTATTTTTAGATCGTGTCACACTTAAAACTTTCTGTACACTTCCTGCCCAGCCGCGCGTCGCGGTCGCCATGGTCGCCCGGGGGAGAGGTCATCTGGCTCCTCTAGGGGGTCACGGCGTCATTAACAACTGATTAACAACAGTCTCTGTGTCTCCAGAGCGAGATAGGGCGCCCGGGGCCGAGCCGCGTGACGCTGACGCCGAACACGTGTGCGCTCGCTGGTGCGCAGCGTCGCCCTCGTAGGACGAGCTCTTGGGACAACAACCTCTGGGCGTCTGCTCCCCTGCCACTTTGTGTCAAATGCCATCGCTGCTCTGATTGTTGGAGCGTCTCTCTCTCTCTCCGTTTGCACTCCGCCCAAGCCAAACACGGAAACCTGCATCCTGTGGCCTTGCGTAAGGCACCTTCGAAACGCCGTTCTAAAAGGAAACCTTCATTGATCTATTTAAAGTTTAATTGAGTAGGGACAGATACACAAAACACAGACACGTTGCACTGACAACGCGCTGATGCCCTGTATCAAAACATTTGTAGCATGCGCTAATTTTCAATAAAATGTTTAAGAACTTCTCTGAACTGTAGGCCGTTCTGTGTCTGTCTCCCGTGACATAGCCACAAAGGCTGTCTGTGTCACGTCCGGCCGTGGATTTTTCAGGGAGACTGAGACACTGCAGATACTTACAAGGAGCCTGACCGAAACCCAAAGCTCAGCGGGCTACTTCACCAAACACATTGTTGTTATTCGCCATGCACCATACAGAAGATGGAGAGCAAACAGTATATTCTGCTCTCTTTTATTCTGCAACCAAACAAAGGTGTCGAGGCTTCGGCCTAAAATTTCCTTTTGCATATACAAACAGGTACCACTCCCTCCTATTTAATTCTGGAGGAACTTCCATTGTCTCCGTCGGTGGAATTGTTCCACATCCGTGGACTTGTCGTACTTGTTTAATGAAGATCCATTTTTTAACGGCCAAAGTAGGAGGGAAAAAAATTGCAGACAATCTGTTGTCGCGTCCGCAAGCCGATGTTAAGTTACTGTAATGCGAGTGACCAATCCCTTCCAACATGTAGCGGAGATGAGCCATTTAGTGACACACGTTTCGAGATGGAAAGTGAACGAACGTTAACGAGACACGCTACCTTTACCTTTCTGAAGTATTGGCCAAGCACACCTACGCAGATGTTGGAGAAGGGTGCTCAACAACGTGTCCACAACAAGGCCAGAGAGAGGCCCGATATTTATTCGCAGTGAAAACGCTCGCAGAGTAAACTCTGATAAGGGTACATTTGTATCCCTCCTGGAGTTGTGTAAACTCCGTAGGAGTTGAACGAACCCAAAACATGATTTAACACTGAACGTTCGCGGTGTTCAGCATACAATTCACGAGGCCCCTAGAGGGACTACAGTGTAATTGAAACCTCATGCAGATTGGCTGGCTGTACCAGGCCCTAAATCAGAAATAGCAGCGGTGCGTTTTGGCGTGTGATTGGTCAGTATGCCTGGGGATCATTTCAAAATACTTTAATGGCCCGAATGCTAAATAGAACCTGTAAATCAAAGTGTTAATAATTGATTTGAGAGCCACCCCCTAAAGGTGCCTTTCCCGACACGTCCGTGATCAAGGTTATTTTCGTTTTTGCGTCACAGAGGACAACGACATCATCTGAAGATAACCCAAGATTGACGATAACGGCGCTCCATAAAATTTTACGATCTTTTTTTCTTCCCCCGGCCCCCACCCCCGCCACGCGTCGGTTTGGCCGCGGCGCTTCTCCGATGAGAGCGCGTGTGGAAACCCCTCGCCCTGCCAAGCCGTCTCCTTCTCTCGGCAGAACAGAATTGCAGAACTGAATTACGGAAATAAAAAAATGTCAAAAAGCATCAAGTTTCATTAATTCCCCACAAAGACTGCATTGACTCGTGTGTGGCTTTCTACGGAGTTCCCCGTGTTTGTCAAACCCAGATCTCTGTAGAGGACATTGAATACGGAGTGGAGTGTTTATCGTACGATGAAAGTCCGGGCAGTTCCTAACAGACTAACAGATAAACCAGCTTGGCGTGAGGGACCCTCTAAATACGATACAATTTATGGAGGCAGGCAGTGTGGTATAATGGTTAGGGAACTGGGCTTGGAACATTAAGGTTGCAGGTTCAATCCCCAGGTGGGACACTGCCGTTGTACCCTTGAGCAAGGTACTTAACCTGAATTGCTTCAGTTAATATCCAGCTGTATAAATGGATTGTAAAGAAACGTAAACTGTAAGTCGCTCTGGATAAGAGCGTCTGCTAAATGCCTGTAATGTAATGTAATGTAATGTCCATGTTCATGGAGATTAATTTTGTGAGGTCAGCAGTACATTCACTACATATACAGTGTTGGCCTACATACAAAACACAACACACAACATAACACTACACAGAATGTGAAATCCCCCATCACACCAGCAGTAGCATATACAGTGCCACCTTTATAGTCTCTATAAAGTCTCTATATAGTCCGGTGTCCTATATCTGTACTGTACACAACATTGTCCAGGTTCCTGCTTTGAGAAACATCATTAATTCATTTTCCATCTCAAAATGTGTGTGTGGAAGGTGTCGGTCTCGGCAGATAATCGGGGCGATCAGCGGCCATGCCTACTGGCAGAGCAGCCAGCGCACACACCGGTCTTTGGTCTAATAATGACATCTGTGTGCTTTAAAACTGCTCTGCTCTCTTCAGCAGGTGGCTGGAACAAGGAAGGAAAAGGCGTGGGAGACCGAGGAGAAAAAGCAACCAAGAAAGAAAGAAAAAAAGCAAAGCAAAGCAAAGTAAAAGTAAAATGGGAACTGGAAGGTGTCTGTTTATTTTGTGATAGTTTTGTTGTGTTTTAAAGTTTATGGTTTTTGTGTCCCGAACCCGTGATGGACGGATTTAGTTTTGTTTATTTGTTGAAAGCTGCCAAGTCTTTTTCTTATGCTTTTTTCCCGCTACGCCATTAAAAATGTAATCTTGGGCCTGGCGGATGGTGCAGTGGTCTAACGCACCACGCTTCGGAGTGGTGTGCGCTGCCCGTCAGGGATGCGGATCGAAACCCGTGTCTCTACCAGACCGGCCCTGGTCATCAACCCGATCGGAGGCGGCATTTGGCTGTCCGCCTCCAGGGGAGGGGGAGGGAGAGCCGGCACGAGTCCGTCAAGAAGGTTAAGGAGTCCGTGGAAGATTTCCCGTCTCGAAAGAGGCTTCCACCAGACGGTTCCACCAGCCGGTTTAAACAGGGAAAAAAAGGACAGAAAAAGAGGACGAGACAGTGGCACCAGTTCACGCATGTACAGTATGTTACTCAGTCGCATGGCAGAAACCGAACAGAAACAGGACTGAAAACAGAAACAGACTTCCATCCGAGTCAGGTCACCGAGCAATGCTGCTGTGGCTCTCCTGCGGTTTGGACGAACGCTTCCCGAAACTCACAGGGTTGCGGTCTGGTCAAGAGGTCTGACCACAGCAGAGGGTCAAGAGGACCGCGGCGAGCGGAGTGTAAATCAGGACGCAGAACACAAGGGAGAGAAGAAAACGCTCCTTGACGTATTGTGGGTCGTGCGCACAGCCCAAAACTGGCTGTAAAACTAAAGCAAATGGAACAGAAGGAAAAGGCAAGAAGCAGCCAGGCCCCTCACACACACACACACACACGCACGCACATGCACACACACACACTCTCTCTCTCACACACACACACACACACACACACAAATACAGAGTACATATGCACACATAGTACAGACACACACCCACAGTACACGCACGTAAAATGCACACACACATACATGCACATAATACACAATACACGCCCACAGTACACACATGCAAAGTGCACAAACATTACACACGCACACACGGAACTCACACATGCACAATACACGCAGGACATAGACACACAGTACACAAACGCAGTACACACACACACGCATGCGTACATACATACGAGGACAGTACACACACAGACACACGTACACACACACTACAGTACACACGCAGGACACACACACAGTACACACAGACGCACACACACACACACACACACGCACTACAGTACACACAGAGTCAGGCCGGAGGAGGCTTGTGAAGCCTGCAGTAGAGCGCTGCGCTGTGGTGATGGGAGCACAGGCCCCGCCACCTTCAGAGCGAAACAAAAGCACCGGAGCTGCCAGACAGCCGAGCGAACACCGACGCGCCTCGATTGGGACGAACACAGGCAGCCATCTCCCCCTGCCGCCCCCACAATGCATCAGCTCTCCCCGGCGGGCGCCACACGCTCCCATTTATTTAAATCGACCCGATGGAGGGCGACGATGCAAAGGGCCAGGCCACGGCTGGCAAGAGCACAGCATCCTCTTCTCAACAGCTCCCCGAAGGACATTAAAGCCTCCATCGACCACCCCCCCTCCCTCCCTCCCTCCCTCCCTCCTTCATCAGCAGCAGCCTGGCTGTGAGGCCTCGTCTGGGTGATGGGGGGGAAGCAGTCTGTCACTGGTGGGAAAGTGGAAGAGCAAGAGAAGGGGAGCGGGGGAGCGCGGGCGGGGAGGTTAGAAAAGAAGGAAAGAAAGGCGATCGACTCACGTGAGGGTTTCTGCCTAACCGCCCTGAATACATGGTGCGCTGCCGTTGCTGCCTGCCGTTGCCGTTGCCACCCCAGGTTCCCCTCCTGCCCGATGCCGTCTCCGGGAGCGTGTGTGGATATCCGCGCGCTGCTCTGCCACAATGAGAGGCCCCCCCTCGGGGGCGGGGCTCCGCGCTGCCCCATGCTCATTTGCATGGAGCGCCGTGATTGGCCGCAAGAGGCCGTCTCCGCACTGCCGGGCAGAACTTGCCGGAGAGAGACCGCGCACGCGCACGCACACACGCACACGCGCGCGCAATAAAAAAAAATACATGGAGGCGCACACGCGCGCGCAATAAAAAAAAAAAATACATGGAGGTTCATACACACACACTTTTTTTCTGCTCTACCGAAAACGTACGGAACCGTGACCCCCAAAAAGAGGTGCATACCAAACTGGAACTTGTGTGTACCGTTACACCCCAAGTAATACGTGAACCAATGTGCACTGGTTCCAATCCTAGCGCCGATGACACGCCGCGCTTTTTAGGTCGTTTAATTGAGTTTGCCGGTAATGATTTCTGCATCTGTGGACTGGTGTCTCCACTTAGACCTTCACGCAGACGAGAGTGCGTTTGTGTTGACGGCGAATTAGCCGACGGTAAATTAACAAAACTAAACTAGTTGAGGGGGTCAAAATGAACAAAAATAGGTGACATAACGTTTCAATTTCTCTCTTTAGATGCAATCAAACCGTTGCGTGTCTTTCACTGATTTCTTGTAGACGACTGGGAAAACGTCGTCGGATCCAGACCGACAACATCCAATTAAGCTTTACCAAACAATAACATTCGTAATAGCCAGGCCCGGATTATGAAACTGTGGTGTATGACTAACAACACAGACACGATCACAGCACACAACTCATAAACCCAACATCAGCTCTGAGAATTTGGCTCAGCTTCAAACGAATGAGATGAGAAGATACTTTATTAATCCCCGCAGGGAAATTGGTTTGTCAGTAGCAGCATGCAGACGTTAAAACACAGATTTACACAAACATATAGACATATAGATGTGAGCCCGAGTGGGAGAATATTTGGGAAAGAGGCGAGGCACAAGAGATTGGATACGCAGACCGGTCTTTCCGCCACACACCGCCGACGGCAGCTTGGACAGCCGCACCCTTCACACCCTTCGCCCGTACCCTGGATCGCACAAAAGCGAGCGATGTGTCTTGGGTGGATCCATTGCGTTTTGGGCAGCTGAGTGCTGAGGAATCTTTACCCTGAGGGTGGATGTTGGCAAGCGATAGGTCGCTAATTAAACCAAGTTGCATAGCTGCATAGTCGCATAGTGCCAGGAGCCACCACAGAGGGTGGGGAGTGGGGTGTCGCATTCATTTTTGAAAAAAACCCAGCAAAACATTGTCTGCTTTCAGTACGGGTCAATGGACGAAACGTTCCCACACGCCCTCGAGGAAATAGGCCTACCGTAATCAAACGGACTTTAAATCTGCATGAACGAGCCCCTTTTATTGCATGCGTTTGTGTAGTACCATTGGACTTGTTATGGTACTATAACGTGACATGCCTACAGTAGCCTGCACTCTGGTAGACTATATTTGAATAATTCTGTACAACAGGCAGGTTTACCGCGCTAGCCAGATCAAATATTGCAGTTGGATACATTACATTTTTGATAATTACCAACTAACTAGTTCACTAAGAAACTGCTCGTTTTTCTGGAAAAAATACTGATTTCTCAATTCATAAAACATTTTTCCCAAATTATACTCAGTGACAATAATGCTAACATAGCTTGCTACCTAGCTAGGAGAATAGAACTTCTTAGCGAGGACAGCTATAGGCTAACGTTGCTGTTGCTATAGTAATCTATAGTCTACATGTTACTCTACAGTAGAACAACAGAAATTAGTCAAGAAAAGTAGCAAAACGAAACAGAAAATAAGTGTGGCTAGCTTTGAAGTTAGCAAACTCATACTGGTAGCTAGCGACATCATCTACCTGGCTAATCAGCAAGCCTAGCAAGTTCCATGACTGGCAAAGGTAAGGAGATGCTGTTAGCTACCTAAAATAGTATGATCTTACTGGCATGTTTTTCAGTGAATAAAACAAATACATTACAATGCATTGTAAAATGTAACAAAAAACCTTTTTATCTTTGTAGGTATTAGCTTTTGCTAATTTGCTAGCTAATTGCAAATGTGTTGGATGTCATACCGATGGAACTGGCACCCCCACCAAGCCAAGCCAGGGCTGAATTAGCCATGTCAGGAAGACAGAAAAATCAACAGTTCCTCGGTTGCCTGGATGCCAAAATATTACCGATTAACAAGGAAAATATATTTTCAAGAACATATACATGGAAAAAGTGCAGTTTATCAAACACTTGCTAAAAAGCAAAGTATGGCGGGTATATCACTATAACTTGGTGATGAATAGTGTGTGTAGCTCAAACTCTGTAGTAGGAGTTCAAGTCAAAGCCTACATTTTTGTGAAGGAAGTAAAGAAGAAAAGGCAAACATGTGACAGGCAGACTAAAAATATGTACCCGCCATCCTGACCTTGACCCGCCAATATCATGCACTTTCTTCAGTCATGTCCTTCAATCCAGGCAGCTATGCAAATAATCAAACATTTTAAACATTCTTTAAAACTATTTACACATAACGGTCAAGCATTCGCCTGGAATGGAAGTTGCCAACTGCAGCCGCGGTTCGAAACCCTGCTGCAACAGTCCGGCTCTGGCCGGCAGCCCCGATTGTGGGTGGCGACTGGTCAGAGCCAGTCTGGCCAGCTGCTGCCAGTCGCCCCAGGGGGAGGGGAGAGGGAGAGCCGGCATGAGCTCGCCGAGGAGTAGAAGGGCATCCCTAGAAATTAGGTGGGTGAGTTCCCTCTCTGAGGAGGCGGTTCATTGCCGGGCTCGGGGTATTAGCTTGCCCCGTAGTGACGGGCCGCATGCTCATGGGGGCGGGCAAATCGAAAGAAATAGAGGGTATAATTGGCCACTAAATTGGGAGGAAAAACAGGGGAAAAAATCATAAATAAATAAAACTATTTACACAGATGATTCACGTTGAAAGATAAAGTACTTCTCCCCCCACAGACAAGACAGGTACGTGCCACCAGGCATTCGAACCCTCGGCTGCCACGAATACACCGTCAGTTTGAACTTGTTGTTCAGTCGCAGGACGACAGTACCTAGAACAGGGGTGTCAAACTCATTCCATCGTGGGCCGAGTGTGTGCAGGTTTTTGTTGCAACCAGTGCACAACACCAGGTGATTTCACAATTAGTTCCTCTCCTTCAACCAAGGAGGGGAACTCATTGAAATCACCTGGTGTTGTGCACTGGTTGCAACAAAAACCTGCATACACTCGGCCCTTGATGGAATGAGTTTGACACCCCTGACCTAGAACCTCAAACAAAGCAACTGCCACGGTCACACAATACCCGATTTGGTTCCCCTTTGACCTGACCACTTCTGAAACAGCTGGTGTCATTATTTGCACTGCGTTACTCATTGATCGTCTTGGGCGAAGCGGAAAGCCAACACTTACCGAATCGTCCCTTTGGACGTCGGGATATTTACTGAGCAATCCAGGATAAGAACCAGGCTCAAGGATGCGATGACTCACAGTGACCAACCCGCTACCTTTGGGTTAGGCCTACGCGCTCAGCTCCTTAACGCAATAGCCCCTATTATGCCCAGTATGCAAAACAGGTTTGCTTGGATTCCGCGTTTCAAAGGGGCTGGTTTTTGTGCAACGTGGCAGTAAGGCCCTTTTCTCCTCGCGGCGTCTTTGACGCTTAAAGACGATCACCCGGAACCTTCCATTGACGCTCCTGCGCTTTTTTTGTTTTTTTTGGAACCAGCGCGTAGGGGAAAAAGTATGTTGGATAACATGTTGCCATGACGCGACGCACACTGATGTGGCCGACGAAGGCTTAATGTGTCCAGACAACAGACACGTTGGGGGTTTTTGTGTGGTTTTCCTGATGTTGAACATACCATTTAAATGTCAAATGTCCTCCAATGAGGTCTACACAAACGAAGTGGAGAATAATGGGTGTTATTCTATCCCCGGTCAAAAGGGACACAAGAGTTTGCAATGAATGGTAAAATTACAGCAGAGTCAAAGATCATTTCCCTGAATTCTACAACAATATCTTAATAAATTTAGGTACTAATTAATGAATTTCAAAACATTAAAAAAAATGTGCACTCCTATCCAAAAAAGGATTCAAATCTTACTTTGACGCTGTATTTTTGGCTACGTTTATGGTCATACACTGCATATATGCCGCCAGTCAATAATATTCCATACAGGTTTTTATCTACATCTATATCTTATCTAGACAACTTTTGATGATGATAAATGTACAATAGGAATGATTTTTCATAACAAACAAAGACACGGCAAAAATGTACTCATACAGCACCATCTACTGGTAATAAAAAAAACATGGACGGCAATGCTGCTTAATTTATTTTAAAATTGAAATACAAAATGGCAATACATTTTTATAGGCTAATTGTTCAACAGAATCTAAGCAGACACAGCTGAGACTTTATCAAAAAGCTGCCACGTGCATTTCTCTTGTCAGTATCACAACAATAGTTTGAGATATTTTAGCTTTTACAAATCTTTCAGCTCTTTGTGGCCTCCTTGCACTTTGTAAGATATGGTCCAAGATATCATTAGAAAGGTTTTTCCATCAGTTTGCTGAATTGAACTTGAGGTGCAACATTATCATTTTTATGTACAGTACCAGTCAAAGGTTTGAGTACACCTTCTGGAAACTAGGTTTATCTCATAATTGACTATGTTTTACACCGTCTGTAAATATTTGAAAATGACAAAAAACACATTTGACAATAAACAAAAGGAACATCAAAGCAACGTTCAAGAAAATTGAATTGAAAGTTGAATCTTGGATTCCGCAAAATAGCCTCAGGCCAAACCCAGGCCATTCGGTTAATAAGTTTCAGCAGGAAATCACCCGACATGCCTTCCCAGCTCTCTTGCAGCAATTCCCAAAGACACTTGTGGGTTGCTTTGCTGTGACTCTTCTGTCCAGTTCGTCCAATACAAGTTCTATCGGATTGAGGTCTGGACACCGTGCAGGCCAGGTCATCAGTTTGAGTTGTCCTTCATGTTCCTCCTTTACCGGATAGTACTTGCACAACTTCAAGGTGTGTTTTGGGTCGTTACCTTGCCGAGTGTCCGATTAGTTGTAATCCCGATGGAAGTTGTACTCAAAGTTTTGACTGGTACTGTATGTTATCATAACACATTACTGCCAGACTGACAACATCAAACATATTTACGATATATAATTATTCCTTTACCTCCCTGTCTTCCATATACTGCTGCCATGGGAACAACCAAACAATTCACCCAAGTTTAACCAAGAAGAGTAGCCACACTACATTACTTGTCCCAACTGTCCTATTTTACAGGAGGCCTAGGCCACTGTAGGTGGGTGGGCCTGCAGCAGCCTAGGACAGGAAAGCCCCTCCTGTAGCCCAGACAACTGAAGACCAGAACTGTGGCTGGCAGTGTAGTATAATGGTTAGGGTGCTGGGCTTGTAACCAAGAGGTTGCAGGTTCAATTCCCAGGTATGGCACTGCTGTTGTACCCTTGAGCAAGGTACTTAACCTGAATTGCTGCAGTAAAACATCCAATTGTATAAATGGATTGTATGTAAAGAAATGTAACCTGTGTAAGTCGCTCTGGATAAGAGCGTCTGCTAAATGCCTAAAATGTAAGAATGTAAAATGCAGAAGACCAGGCCCAGGGACACAGCAGCTGATAGACATATTCAATCACAAGCTTGTGCTTGTTTCCACGCTTGTGTTTGTTTCCATGTCTTCCAGGGATTTTCCTCCCCTCAGTCTGACTTCTCCCAGGGCCAGGAAATCATTTCGCAGTTTCCCCACCAATTGGTTCTTAGTTTTATGTTGTGGTTCTGTGTGGCTCAGTAGATAGAGCATAGTGTTGACAACGCTTAGGTTGTGGGTTCAATTCCTACATATGTTGTATATACGTTGTATATTGCACTCCGTCATTGTTATGTACATATAACAAATGTTTTAAAAAAAAGTATATATATATATATTTCCCCCCAAAAAAGTCATTGCTTGCCCTTTGAATGTTACCATGGTAGGAAAAAATGGCTTCCACTTCCACAATTGGCAAATGTACACAGATACGTGAGCACTGGCCTCAGTGGTTAGCTTCAAAGAGGAAAAGACAAGCATAGGCACATCCAACCGTACACACAGGTGCAGGGTACACAGTAATGAAGGTGGAGGTAAAAGTACACACACACTATTTCAGTGCCGACAGTGACTTATTAACAAACGAATGACATTCTGAATGGCATGGTCTTCAACTTAAGTACATTTCCCCCCCAACGGCAAACTGCAAAGAAGGAACTTTGAGAAATGTGTTGTTTTTCCACATACCCGACGAATGGCAGCGATAAAGAGATACTGTTGTCGGTTGACAGGTATGGCCCATTCTCTTGGGCAAGCCAGGCAAATTCAAGGGATTTTTTTAAATGACTATTTATTTATTTTAAATGAGTGGAGGTCTCGAGTATTGCTTCAATACCTTCAAATCCAGCTAAAACACAGGTGCAAAGAGAAGGAAAGAGCATGTCACATGTGCACTCATAAACAGGTCTTGCCACTACAATCAAAACACCTTGACAAGGCAAAATGATTGACGTCAAGGAACAGGTTTGAAAAGGTGGACTATACGACAAGATTCCTACATATTTCAATACATATATATATTTGGTCAATTTCCCCTGTGTCTTTGAGCATCGTTCATCGTCCATCTACAAGAGATTATCAGAACATGTATATACCACCGAATTTATCTATAATTCTGGACAAACCTTATGATGGTTATTCCATAATGTGAAATTGTTTGACATTCTATAATTATGGTACGTATACGAAGACCGAGGAAAGTAACTATAGACGTCCATGGGTCAGAAATCAGCTAACCAAACACTCGTGTCCTGTCAATGACAATATTTTATCCAAAGAGTCCAGTATCTGCTTTTTGTGTCTGCCAATGCAAACACAAAACGAGCATTGGTTTCCCCATTGTGCTGCCGCATAACTCACTGAATTAACGTTAACCTACCCCTCAGAGCTAGTCTGGGTGCTAGCTAGCTAGGTTACAAATTGCACAAACTATTCAGACACAGTTCAATAGCAAATATTGCTGTATTACTGCACTGATCTGGTGCGCTAACTATGATTGTTCTTACCTTGTATTAATGCACATCTTGTAAGCCGCTCTGGATAAGAGCGTCTGCTAAATGCTTAAAATGTAAAATGTAACACAGCGTTGGCAACGCTTAGGTTGTGGGTTCAATCCCCACTGGGGCCACATATACTGAAAATGTATCCATTCACTACTGTAAGTCGCTTTGGATAAAAGCGTCTGCTAAATGGCATATATTATTACCTAATCATAATCACATCGACCACATCCTGGAGACCCAGAGCGCTCTGGCCGTGGACCTGGGGGGCACCAACCTGCGCGTGGCCATCGTCAGCATGGAGGCAAGGCCCAGCGCGTGACGGGTTCACAGTCCTTAATGTTGTTTAAGCCTGCCGCATCACGAGTCCACGGCCCTTAATGTGGCGTTGACCCGTCACAGAGTTGTGGAAAACATCCCTAAACGTTTACTGGGGGCAATTTCCAACGCTCCAATTTGCCACTAGATGGCAATCACACATCAAACAGCAGGGGTCGCCAACGCCAGTAGCATATATAAAAAAAGTGTTGAGAGCAGTGCTTGGCAAATGCCAATAATTCGACTTTGCGCCCCGGCAAATGTCTTACTCAGAATCAGAACCACAGTGCGACAACAACGCGTATTTTAACAGACTTAACAGCCGGGAAACAAACCGTGCTTTCAGAGTGTTCACAGAGACATCAGGGCCCGTATGCACAGTTTAGCCTTCTAGCAGCAGTGTCAGCATAATGGTTTGGGAGCTGGGCTTGTAACTCAGAGGTTGCAGGTCCAATTCCCAGGCAGGGCACTGCTGTTGTACCCTTGAGCAAGGTACTTAACCTGAATTGCTTCAGTAAAAATATCCAGCTGCATGAATGGATTGTATGCAAACTGTGTACGTCGCTCTGGATAAGAGCGTCTGCTAAATGCCTAAAAATGTAAAATGTAAATGTAGCTCATAATGGATATGAGGCTCTCTGTGGCTCAGTTGGTAGAGAGCACAGCGTTGGCAACGCTTAGGTTGTGGGTTCAATCCCCACTGGGGCCACATATACTGAAAATGTATGCATTCACTACTGTAAGTCGCTTTGGATAAGCGTCTGCTAAATGCCTAAAAATGTAAAATGTAAATGTAGCTCATAATGGATATGAGGCTCTCTGTGGCTCAGTTGGTAGAGAGCACAGCGTTGGCAACGCTTAGGTTGTGGGTTCAATCCCCACTGGGGCCACATATACTGAAAATGTATGCATTCACTACTGTAAGTCGCTTTGGATAAAGCGTCTGCTAAATGCCTAAAAATGTCAATGTAAATGTAGCTCATAATGGATATGAGGCTCTCTGTGGCTCAGTTGGTAGAGAGCACAGCGTTGGCAACGCTTAGGTTGTGGGTTCAATCCCCACTGGGGCCACATATACTGAAAATGTATGCATTCACTACTGTAAGTCGCTTTGGATAAAAGCGTCTGCTAAATGCCTAAAAATGTCAATGTAAATGTAGCTCATAATGGATATGAGGCTCTCTGTGGCTCAGTTGGTAGAGCACAGCGTTGGCAACGCTTAGGTTGTGGGTTCAATCCCCACTGGGGCCACAAAAGGTGGAAAATTATATAAAGGTGATGTTGGCAGCATGGACATGACATCATAAACTAGGGGCAGCTGTGGTCAAAAGCGCATACTCCTCGACTGTGACGTGCACGAGTTGGTTTGAGACGCAAGGCAAAACAGACGAGCAGTAATGTGAATAATCTTCTTGGTTAAACTCAGAGGATTTGTTTGGTTGGATTCATAACAGGATAAAATAGAAGACAGAGGGGTTAAGGAATTCTTCTATATCATAACGATGTGTTTAAATTGGTAATTCTGGTGTCTGGTAATTATATTTGATATATCAAATGATAATGTGGCACCTCAAGGTCAATTAGGCAAATTAACCACAAAACATTTGTAATGATATCTTAGGACCATATCTCTTACAAAACTCAAAGATGCCACAAAGTGCTAAAATAATTTAAAAATATATATATTTCTAATTATTGTTGTGATGTGGCAGCTTGCAATGAAATCTCAATTGAATCGGGCTGGCAGTGTAGTATAATGGTTAGGGAGCTGGGCTTGTAACTCAGAGGTTGCAGGTCCAATTCCCAGGTAGGGCACTGCTGTTGTACCCTTGAGCAAGGTACTTAACCTGAATTGCTTCAGTAAAAATATCCAGCTGCATGAATGGATTGTATGCAAACTGTGTACGTCGCTCTGGATAAGAGCATCTGCTAAATGCCTAAAAATGTCAATGTAATCTGTTTTGGTTCTATTGAATCATTTGTTGCCATTTTGGATTTCAATTTGAAAATACCTAGCAAGCTGCAAAAAAATTAAAAGCCTGTTTTGAGAAAAAACATTTCCACTTGGAGGTGGTAGGGTAAAATGTGGAAATAAAGGTGGAAAAGGTCTGATTTAATATGTTTTAGTTTCAGTCTGTACAGCAACAAAAGATGACATTTTCTGGGTGTAGACCTTAAAGGGGCATTGTACATATACACACACATGAAAAACAGCAAAACATGGGATCATTCAGCATTTAGTGTACTGCTGGAAGTGGTGTTTGGTGTTTGGCCAGTAGGGGGCACTCTTCTCTCTGGACCAAATAGAAATGATGTGCCCAGCACGGTGACGGAGACACTGTGCTGTAGAAGATGCTGTCCTTTGGATGCGACGTTAAACCGAGGTCCTGACTTGCTGTGGCCATTAACGATCCCATGGTGCCACTTTTACAAAATACTAAACCTGCTACATCTGGCCACCTGTGGTTCTCTGTGGCTCAGTTGGTAGAGCACAGCATTGGCAACGCTTAGGTTGTGGGTTCAATCCCCACTGGGGCCACATATACTGAAAATGTATCCATTCACTACTGTAAGTCGCTTTGGATAAGCGTCTGCGTCTGCGTATATTATTATCATATATTATTACCTAATCATAATCACATCGACCACATCCTGGAGACCCAGAGCGCTCTGGCCGTGGACCTGGGGGGCACCAACCTGCGCGTGGCCATCGTCAGCATGGAGGCAAGGCCCAGCGCGTGACGGGTTCACAGTCCTTAATGTTGTTTAAGCCTGCCGCATCACGAGTTCACGGCCCATAATCTTGTTTAAGTCTGCCGCATCACGAGTCCACGGCCCTTAATGTGGCGTTGACCCGTCACAGAGTTGTGGAAAACATCCCTAAACGTTTACTGGGGGCAATTTCCAACGCTCCAATTTG
Source organism: Aldrovandia affinis (assembly GCA_029706075.1). NCBI lineage: Eukaryota > Metazoa > Chordata > Actinopteri > Notacanthiformes > Halosauridae > Aldrovandia > Aldrovandia affinis. The sequence goes on along the minus strand of JAINUG010000084.1, from coordinate 3,702,236 downwards.
CCACTAGATGGCAATCACACATCAAACAGCAGGGGTTGCCAACGCCAGTAGCATATATAAAAAAAAGTGTTAAGAGCAGTGCTTGGCAAATGCCAATAATTCGATTTTGCGCCCCGGCAAATGTCTTACTCAGAATCAGAACCACAGTGCGACAACAACGCGTATTTTAACAGACTTAACAGCCGGGAAACAAACCGTGCTTTCAGAGTGTTCACAGAGACATCAGGGCCCGTATGCACAGTTTAGCCTTCTAGGATCATCAGCAGTGTCAGCATAATGGTTTGGGAGCTGGGCTTGTAACTCAGAGGTTGCAGGTTCAATCCCAGGTGGGGACACTGCTGTTGTACCCTTGAGCAACGTACTTAACCTGGATTGCTTCAGTAAATATCCACCTGTATAAATTGATTGTATGTAAAGAAATGTAAAACTGTAAGTCGCTCTGGATAAGAGCGTCTGCTAAATGCCTAAAATGTCAATGTAAATGTAGCTCATAATGGATATGAGGCTCTCTGTGGCTCAGTTGGTAGAGCACAGCGTTGGCAACGCTTAGGTTGTGGGTTCAATCCCCACTGGGGCCACATATACTGAAAATGTATGCATTCACTACTGTAAGTCGCTTTGGATAAAAGCGTCTGCTAAATGGCGTATATTATTATATGGACAGGGGAAACCTCGGTGCCCTCGTCAGTACGCCTACTCTTAGAATCGTTGTACATACGGGCCCTGATCTAGGATCAGGTTTCCCCTGTCCATATCCATTATAAGCTAAAAGGCTAAACTGATCCTAGATCAGCACTCCTACTCTTACAATCTTTGTACATACAGCCCCAGGAGAACAAGTTACAGCCCTTGAAGGATC
>JAINUG010000084.1:3506377-3696377 GCA_029706075.1 Aldrovandia affinis | reverse complement strand
GACTGGGAAGAAAATATTGGTCATGCTCCAAATGTGGGTGGGTTAGTGGCTCTGAACTGCACTGGTTTTGCCAGGTTTACAGTAGAATGCTACACATGGCATGCAAGGCTAGGTGTGCCTTTGATAGCATCAGGTTTCATGTTTCAGTGGGGAACCGTTTCTGGGGCAAACAAGGATAAATACCCTTCCTGTGGTTGAAATGAAGCAGCATCCCAACTAGGATTCAAGTCAAACTGTTTCAAACAAGCAGAAAAGAGTCGGAAGCCGAGTTCCCACATTGGCCTCTGCCAAATCCTGTTTAACACAGTTGTGGGGTAAGGAGGGCCATATCAATGTCTGGATTTCATTCATTACTTAATTACTTATTCAGCAATCTCATCATTTTTGCTACATTTACTGATAAGCTCATCGGTAAGAGCTGGTGACTTCATTACTTAATTACTTATTCAGCAATCTCATCATTTTTGCTAAATTTACTGATAAGCTCATCGGTGACAGCTGGTGACTTCTCACGCTCCTGCATTAAATGTTTTACAGTGATCTCTAATCTACGAGTGAACCTGTACATTAGCTGTACATTGCTGTTGTTAGGTTTGAGGTATGAATGAGTATAACCTATTTTATTCGGATGAAATGTTTTACACATATCAAGAAGACATTTAATCCCAACTGGTCGGACCACACACTGTTCTGCTCACGACCCCATCGTCTGTTTGAGTGACTGGAATTCACAGTGTGGATCCACATTACTTTATTAAAGAAATACAAGGGTGAGACCCAACATGGGGCACAATAATCCCCATCTACCCTTCTGACTCCTGGGGCCATTTCTCTTGTCGTGTGTCCCCAGGCACATATCTGCATTACAAGAATGTGCACCAACCCTGCAGGCTGCAGCTGGACCTGGGACGGACTCACAGATATCAGCTGCACCGGATGGGGCTCCATGCAGTGCAACAAGGAGATCTGGAATGACTGGAGTGTAATCTCTGGGGTGTAAGAAACCCTGGCAAATTAGTAGAAGGTCCATGTTGTAATGTTGCGACATTTTAATGTGAAAAAAGGTGTGTTTTGAAGTGAAAAAAGTTGTGTATTTATTTGGAAGGTACGAGAGTGTGGGTTGGTACGGGAATGGGTTGGGAGGAGGCAATTAAAATACACAAGATGTTTAATATTAATTGGAATAGAACTGCTGCAAATGGGAGAATGAATAGAATTGAAATAATGGTGGTTGGGATGCTACCCCACCACCAATACAAAATGGGGGAATGCTAGGTTTGAGGTGTGAATTAGTATAACCCTCATTGATTGCTTTATTCGGATTAAAGGTTTTAAACATTTTACACACACACTCTCCACAACAGCCCTCACCTTGTTAGGGCCAAATGGTCACACCAATTCCATTGTTAACTGTATGCCAAATGGGTGCCTCCGGGATGTCTGGGTGAGATGTGTATTCCCTGCCAGGGATGTGCATCCTGGGCAACTGTGACACCTCGGTCAAGGGCACTTAAACCCTCACTTACAGTTACTGAGTTGAGGTTTGCTGGGCAAACGCTGTCGCAGCGTCTTTGGCATTCCTCCCCATGCGCATTGTATTAAAACCTTTTCCATTGGAAAGTGGTCACCAGTGTGTTACTCTGCCGGCCTGACTTGGTTCCACAAAGGGAGAAGATTCCCAACACTGTGTACAGCTAATTCACTAACTGTACCCTCCAGGAACGCCCACCCCTGGTCTTAACGTTAACGTCTTCAAGTTTTCCTTATCTGGGGGCAAACACGCATAGCGTAGGCTATACATTTTTGCACTTCCAACCATCTATATAGCCGAATAGTTGTAGTAGCCTACCTTGCTTCAGGGTGCGATGTGAGCACTTCACCTGAACCTGCAACCTGGGAGTCTTAAAAAAAAAAAAAAAAAAATCATTTCCAATTTTTTCCCCATTTTTCTTCCAATTTAGTGCCCAATTATATCCTCTATTTATTTTGATTTGCCCTCCCCACATGAGTTCGCTGCTCGTCTCTAGAAGGCAAGCTAATTCTCAAAGGGCAGCGAACTCTGCCTCCTATGAGGCAACAAAACTCTGCCTCCTTCAAGACAGAATTCGCCCCCCCATGTTCTGGAGACACCCTTACGCGCTTCTCAGCGAGTTCATGTCGGCTCTCCCTCCTCCTGGGGTGGACAACCAAACACCGCCCCCGATCGGGGCTCCCTACCAGGGCCGGTCTGTTACAGTCGGGTTTTGTACCGTGACCATGACAGGCAGCTCACACTCGTAAAGGACCAGCCAATACGGGTGCGTTAGCCCGCTACGCTCTCCGAGGCCCCTCTGGGAGTCTTTTTAACCACTGCTTCAGTGAGTGCTTATGCTGTATAGTGAGCAATGACATCCACACACACTGTGATGCAACTGAAAGTGCAGAGACAGCAGCGTATAAACTGGACCTGAATAAGGAGATCTTTTGAGACTAGTTTTGTGAGGACGGTAGCAAAAACGCACCTGGGCGGTAGCTTCGTCGGCTGTTGGCCAACGCAATGTTTCTCTCCTCCACCCAGTTTCTCCTGGCCTGCAATAAAAGCATCTGTGTCAACATGGGTTGGGGGCGCAATGTGGGGGTTGGGGGCGCAATGGGGGGTATCAATAAAAACATTTGGTGCCGTATAAGTGTCCGATAATTTGTTTGTGTTTTTGATCACTTCTTAACTTAGGTGTTGTGTGATAGTTTGATGACATTATGAATGCACATATGAACAGATAGGGAAGCATTTCTATTCTGATGGGAGTGGTCTCTTCCAGGATGACAATGCTCCCATCCACAGGGCACGAGTGGTCACTGAATGGTTTGATGAGCATGAAAATGATGTAAACCATATGCCATGGCCGTGTCAGTCACCAGATCTCAACTACAGGGAGAGTCTGGAGCGGCGCCTGAAACGCCTTTTTTTTTTGTAGGAAACTGATACACAATTCAGTTTAAAAAACGGTATTTATCCCCGAAGGGCAATTATGAAGGCAGCATAATATTATATGTCATTATTTTGATTATTACCACATTATATAAGGCAATAACTTTTACAGATATAGAAGACGGTTATGATAACCCACATCGATATCTATTCCACACCTTAACTGATATAAATCTTGTGCACGGGTATTAATCAGATACGCATTTATATTATGAAATCTGTTACAAATGAAATTTACCTTCACTAATTTGTCCCGCCTTAACTGGTTTATCACGCCACCTAAAAGCTGTCACGAGACCGACCGTGCATACGCGGAAAAAGCCGTTCAACTTTGCGCGAGGACACGCTCAGAGAATGCTGTCACTCAAGATAAGGTGGGCGCCTGGGCGGTTTTTACACGACAAGCAACGTTAACTTCCTATAATAGACGCCATTTAGCAGACGCTTTTATCCAAAGCGACTTACAGTAGTGAATGTATACATTTTCAGTATATGTGGCCGCAGTGGGGATTGAACCCACAACCTAAGCGTTGCCAACGCTGTGCTCTACCAACTGAGCCACAGAGAAACACTATTTCACAATTCAGACCAGTTCCGAGCTCGTGGTTGAGCTAGATAATCAAAGTACTATATTTTGTTGAAATAAACCTATAAGTAGATGTTATTACAGGAATATGCACTTGGCTTTCAGAGGTTTCTATCGTTCTTCTCAATTCAGCAGTGATTCGTTGGTCGCGTGCTCGTCACCAAAGCGCACAATGAAATTTTGAATAATAATTTGAATTTTGCGCGCGGCATGCCTATAAATTCAGCTTGCTTGCTTCTGCGCTTTTCTCTTCGTTGAAACAACGAAGAACTAGCGGCTAACTACGCCATTGCTCATTCGAGATGAAAGGCTCATAAGGCAGAAAGACTGAAATATCACATTTTCATTAAATAATTTCATGACGTTTAAATAATTTCAGAACACAATGTGACCACCTGGCCACCAGGGGTCGGTAAGCAAATATGAATACCAATGTACCCTATTACCACCAAAGTCATAAAAACTCAAGGGCAAAAATGATGGAAAGTTGTGTTTGACTTGCCATCGGTTTGGTTCAAAAGTCGGAATGTTTAAATGGTATAAGAGAAGGTAGAGTGAATTACGGGTAACATTAGCATGGCCGCTATGCGAATGTAGGCTACTGAGTTTTAACGAAAACGGTAGCCTATGTGAACATTTTCACTCTGATCGCAAAGTAGGCTATTGGCAAACGCGTTTCAGTTATCCTACTAAAATTTGATTTAGCAAAGAAATGTTCTACCACTTCTGGGTTAGGCCTATTACAAACCCACATCTGCCTAGCAACTGCCGTTCGTGTTGCTTGGACAGAGAAAATAAAATTGACGTAGAGACTATTAATATTGCTAATAGTTTAATTTAATTAATTTATTGGTTTGTTTGTCTTTGCCGTGTCGAGTATGGTTGTTGTTGCTGTTGTGTTCGGTCATTGTATGCACTGATTTTAAACTGTAACAAAGTAATTTTATTAGGACTATCAATGCCTACCAAGCGACTTGTGTTGGAAATTAGCTTCGGCTATACACACATGCACATTGCATCTGGCACTGCTTCTGCGGCTGTCAATGTTCTCTGTCCTTGTCCCTTACAAATACGCGAATAAATAAAATTAAAATAATATCGTAGATAGGCTACGCCCTTATTATGCCATATAGCCTAAGGAGCGAATATGTCGCCAGTTCCTCTAAATTTGTATGCATATGGATTTTCGTCATTGACAACTACATTATAGTTTTGTTTATATAGAATACAATAAGGTATGTTCACCTAGCTACTGGGACCTATTCTCCGGGAACTATTCACATGTACGCCCACTCTTTACCACTACAATAAAGCCAGGGAGCTAGGGGATGCTATGGGGCCAATTATATGATTATAATTTCAACAGGGAGGATGTGCGTGCGATTGTATGTGCCAACATATTTGTGGAACACCTAAGAAATCAATGGATAACAGATTTTGTCATGTTTTTTTATTGCTTTCAGTAGGCTATATAGCCTAGGCCTACTACTTACTGTAATTTACATAAGGCGGAAAGCCTAAAATCCCACTGATCTTTGTGTCTGACCGATACCGTATACATATAATGTTTTGCGCACTATTTCCGCCTTTCATATTTATGGAAATCAGTGAGCATGTCTATATTTATGGTGAACGCGAATTTAAGCTAAGCCGAGTTGGTCAGCTGGTCAGCCGATAAGAAATATGCTGCCGTTACAAGATGCGCGCCAGCAACTGACACACAACGGCTACTGTACCAGCTGTGGCATATTTTTTGTATAGCTAATGTTCACAATTTATGATTTCTACACAACTGAGTAGTGTTGAAACCCACACACAAACCACGCAGTCTGTTCTTGTCGGTGTTTTCTCTTAACTCTGAAATAAAACAAACGAAGTTTCATGGAATGCAACACACCAGATGACAAATCAACAAGTCCCCGCATCTCTCCAGCATTCAATCCAACGTTACTGCTGAATTGTATTTTGTATTTAATAATATTACATTTGCCAACTCTTACGTTTTATCCGGAAGAGTCGAGTTTTTCATGACCATCTCCCCAACATTGTTTTAATGTAGTCACAAAGGCGAGAGCGCTAAACGGACATCCAGCATTCAGTTTCCGTTAAATAAATAAAGAATTCGTACGTGCATTTTTTTATTTTTAAATCCGGATTTTTCAATTCTCACGGTTGACAGGTATGGCAGATGGCAGTACAACCCACCAGCGGTTTTGACTTTCATCTCCTGGGCCTTTGACAATTCAGTTATTTTTGGCATAACAACAATAACCGAGCTTAATCGCCAATAACGAACAAAACTGGAACGAAGTGAACGCCGTGGGGTGTGTAGCTATGCCCTTGAAGGATCTCTTAACCGCTGTTAACACCTCAGCTATTTACAGCACAGAGTGCGAGAGGGTTTCTCACAAATTAATCTAATCTGCAAGTTAACAAGGAGGGCGTGCGTGTGGTTGGGGAGGCGAGTTGAGGCGCAACATCTCTTATTTTACAAATTAAGCACTGAACTCAGTGTGCGACACATTTTTGTAGATGATTCAGGAGATCTCGAGAAAAAACCCTCTTTACTCACTCCTATTATGTTTCTAGGTATTATTTTAGGACTTTATAGGATTGTTTGGTAAAGCGGGGGACAGCCATTATTTGCTAAAACTCAGAGACTATTTGGACTAGACCAACCAAATTTTAATATGAAATATTAAACTTACATCTGTCTACTAATTACCCATACCATTTAAAGATGATCATGACATATAGTTCACAATATTCATTTGAATGTATGAAGTCGGGTGTTGCAACCGACCCCAAGCATGCTCAGGGACAGTTGCAACATATGAAAAATACATTAAATCAATGAACATAGTATTCTGAAAATATGTATTGTTTTACAATAATATTATAGCATTTCTATGAAAATAACAGTTATTGAGTTTTGTTTGTTTATCGTAGAACACAGGCCTCATTTGCATCAATGTGCAGATGTTGCCTGGTAGGCTATTGTCGCTCTTGTAAGTCGCTCTGGATAAGAGCGTCTGCTAAATGCTTAAAATGTACATGTCAAATGTAATGATTGACTTGATTGAAATGAAACGGTGATGAAAATGATTAACATTCCTTACTGTTATTGTCGTGTTGTCATTTTATGACATTGTTCTAACTGAAATATAGCCTATGTATTAAGCTAACCTGGTTGTATCTAGATTTAGGCTAATTCATGTCCCCATTTGACTGTGGCCTATACTATCCTGGGTGCAGGGGTGGGGCTTATGGCAGGAATGGGGCGTGGCATGTGACATATAGCCATACTGATGCTGAATGCATATATATATTTTCTTGGCAATCTCACGCGTGTGTGCGTGCGTGTGTGAGTGTGCGTGCATGTGTGTGTGTGTGTGTGTGTGTGTGTGTGTGTGCGTATGTGCGCGTGTGTATGTGTATGGTGTTTGTGTGTGTGAGTGTGTGTTTGTTCTAGTCACCTGCCACCACATGTTGTTTAGCAGGCCTTCCGTTCCCACCACACCGTTAACAGAACAGGAAAGCAGTCCCGCCTGTGTCTGTGGATTTTAATTGAATCACTATTGTGAATTCAACAGAATAATTAAATGGAATACATGTAGCAGCAGGCGTGCCAGGGAGGTGCCAGTGGGTCTGTCGTCGCCATAAAAGTTCGGTTGATGATTAACCGGCATTATTATAATGACTTATACAACTGTGGTTAAACCGGCCATTTTTTCATGGATATATTTATTTATTTAATGCTCTTTGCCAGACTATTAATCCTGTCATTAAACTAAACCAGTCACTACTTGTAACCTGGGTCTGAGCTTTTTTGTGGTTCTGTGTGGCTCAGTAGGTAGAGCGTGGCGTTGGCAATGCTTAGGGTTGTGGGTTCGATTCCCACTGGGACCACGTATAAATGTATGCATTCACTGTATATATATGGAAATGTCTTGTCATCCTGTCTGCGTTGAGAAACTATTAATTCCTAGGAAAACTATGGTGCAGTTGGTGCATAGTATGCATACTGAATGCTCAACGAAGAGGCTGCAACATCCTTGGCTTTCTGGACATGCACACCATATAGAGGAGTCGATATCTCAAAGACACAGCAGATGCACCACTACACACCAGAATATAGTCAAAATACTGTAGGCTGGCTTCAAAAAAAAAAAAAAAAAAAACACTGCAAGTTTCATATATTCCTTATTTTTATTTTTTTCAGATTTTCTCACGTTTTTCTCCCAATTTGGTTGCCAATTAAACCCTCTATTTATTTCAATTCCCCACCCCCACGAGTCTGTCGCCCATCCTCCGGGAGCGAGACACACATTCCTGGCCGAGTGTTCCCGCCTCTTCCGAGATGAGAATTCTTCCACGGACTCCTTAACCTTCTCCTCCACGGACTCGTGCCGGCTCTCCCTCCCCCCTTCCCCGGAGGCGGACAGCCAAATGCCGCCTCCGATCGGGCTGACGACCAGGGCCGGTCTGGTAGAGACGCGGGTTTTGATCCGCGTCCCTGACAGGCAGCGCACACCACTCCGAAGCGTGGTGCGTTAGACTGCTACGCCATCGGCCAGGCCATATATTCATATTTTTAACGTAGCCAGCACGTAGCCAGCAAAAGCAATTATCTAAGGAGTGTGTTTGACATTCGTTCAAAAAAGCTATGAACATGTAATTTTGATAATTGTTTGACTGACTATTAGCTCTTATTAAATGTGACGTTTTCCCATACTATGCATGTGTGATGAAATGGTAAATAAACGCATTACTTTGTGGTGGGGAGTGAATGCTTTAGGGTTTTTATTGCTTGTAATTACTATATGCAGCCTAGAAGTAGCAATAACTCAGACCATCATAACGCTCAACTTGATGCGTTTGCCCATGAGAGGTGTCAGATAGGGGGATATACAGTTACCACAACAGTTTGGTCTATGTGACAGCTTTGACATTCAGAGGGTGTTTTGTGGAAGTGTGACATCTTTGGCATGAGCTTCCTCTCTATTCAACCACTTCCCTGCGTCTAATAGTTTATGTCCCCCAAGAAACAAAAACGCTCCTTGACGTATTGTGGGTCGTGCGCACAGCTCAAAACTGGCTGTAAAACTAAAGCAAATGGAACAGAAGGAAAAGGCAAGAAGCAGCCAGGCCCCTCACACTCACACACACACACACACGCACACGCACACACACACACACACTCTCTCTCTCTCTCTCTCTCTCTCACACACACACACACACACAAATACAGAGTACATATGCACACATAGTACAGACACACACCCACAGTACACGCACGTAAAATGCACACACACATACATGCACATAATACATAATACACGCCCACAGTACACACATGCAAAGTGCACAAACATTACACACGCACACACGGAACTCACACACGCACAATACACGCAGGACATACACACACAGTACACAAACGCAGTACACACACACACGCATGCGTACATACATATGAGGACAGTGCACACACAGACACACGTACACACACACTACAGTACACACAGTACACACACACACAGTACACAGACACACACACACACACAGTACACACACACACACACACACTACAGTACACACGCAGGACACACACACAGACACACACAGACACAGTACACACAGTACACACACGCGCACACACACACACTACAGTACACACAGTACACACAGTACACACAGTACACACGCAGGACACACACACAGTACACACAGTACACACAGTACACACAGACACACACTACAGTACATACACACAGTACACACAGTACACACAGTACACACACACACTACAGCACACACAGAGTCAGGCCGGACGAGGCTTGTGAAGCCTGCAGTAGAGCGCTGCGCCGTGGTGATGGGAGCGCAGGCCCCGCTACCTTCAGAGTGAAACAAAAGCACCGGAGCCGCCAGACAGCTGAGCGCACACCGACGCGCCTCGATCGGGACGAACACAGGCGGCCATCTCCCCCCCTGCCGCCGCCCCCACAATGCATCAGCTCTCCCCGGCGGGCGCCACACGCTCCCATTTATTTAAATCGACCCGATGGAGGGCGACGATGCAAAGGGCCAGGCCACGGCTGGCAAGAGCACAGCATCCTCTTCTGAACAGCTCCCCGAAGGACATTAAAGCCTCCATCGACCACGCCCCCCTCCCTCCCTCCCTCCCTCCCTCCTTCATCAGCAGCAGCCTGGCTGTGAGGCCTCGTCTGGGTGATGGGGGGGAAGCAGTCTGTCACTGGTGGGGAAGTGGAAGAGCAAGAGAAGGGGAGCGGGAGCGGGCGGGGAGGTTAGAAAAGAAAGAAAGAGAGGCGATCGACTCACGTGAGGGTTTCTGCCTAACCGCCCTGAATACATGGTGCGCTGCCGTTGCTGCCTGCCGTTGCCGTTGCCACCCCAGGTTCCCCTCCTGCCCGATGCCGTCTCCGGGAGCGTGTGTGGATATCCGCGCGCTGCTCTGCCACAATGAGAGGCCCCCCCTCGGGGGCGGGGCTCCGCGCTGCCCCATGCTCATTTGCATGGAGCGCCGTGATTGGCCGCAAGAGGCCGTCTCCGCACTGCCGGGCAGAACTTTGGACAACCAAACACCGCCCCCGATCGGGGCTCCCTACCAGGGCCGGTCTGTTACAGTCGGGTTTTGTACCGTGACCATGACAGGCAGCTCACACTCGTAAAGGACCAGCCAATACGGGTGCGTTAGCCCGCTACGCTATCCGAGGCCCCTCTGGGAGTCTTTTTAACCACTGCTTCAGCGAGTGCTTATCTTGTATAGTTAGCAATGACATCCACACACACTGTGATGCAACTGAAAGTGCAGAGACAGCAGCGTATAAACTGGACCTGAATAAGGAGATCTTTTGAGACTAGTTTTGTGAGGACGGTAGCAAAAACGCACCTGGGCGGTAGCTTCGTCGGCTGTTGGCCAACGCAATGTTTCTCTCCTCCACCCAGTTTCTCCTGGCCTGCAATAAAAGCATCTGTGTCAACATGGGTTGGGGGGCGCAATGTGGGGGGTATCAAATCAATAAAAACATTTGGTGCCGTATAAGTGTCCGATAATTTGTTTGTGTTTTTGATCACTTCTTAACTTAGGTGTTGTGTGATAGTTTGATGACATTATGAATGCACATATGAACAGATAGGGAAGCATTTCTATTCTGATGGGAGTGGTCTCTTCCAGGATGACAATGCTCCCATCCACAGGGCACGAGTGGTCACTGAATGGTTTGATGAGCATGAAAATGATGTAAACCATATGCCATGGCCGTGTCAGTCACCAGATCTCAACTACAGGGAGAGTCTGGAGCGGCGCCTGAAACGCCTTTTTTTTTGTAGGAAACTGATACACAATTCAGTTTAAAAAACGGTATTTATCCCCGAAGGGCAATTATGAAGGCAGCATAATATTATATGTCATTATTTTGATTATTACCACATTATATAAGGCAATAACTTTTACAGATATAGAAGACGGTTATGATAACCCACATCGATATCTATTCCACACCTTAACTGATATAAATCTGTTACAAATGAAATTTACCTTCACTAATTTGTCCCGCCTTAACTGGTTTATCACGCCACCTAAAAGCTGTCACGAGACCGACCGTGCATACGCGAAAAAGCCGTTCAACTTTGCGCGAGGACACGCTCAGAGAATGCTGTCACTCAAGATAAGGTGGGCGCCTGGGCGGTTTTTACACGACAAGCAACGTTAACTTCCTATAATAGACGCCATTTAGCAGACGCTTTTATCCAAAGCGACTTACAGTAGTGAATGTATACATTTTCAGTATATGTGGCCGCAGTGGGGATTGAACCCACAACCTAAGCGTTGCCAACGCTGTGCTCTACCAACTGAGCCACAGAGAAACACTATTTCACAATTCAGACCAGTTCCGAGCTCGTGGTTGAGCTAGATAATCAAAGTACTATATTTTGTTGAAATAAACCTATAAGTAGATGTTATTACAGGAATATGCACTTGGCTTTCAGAGGTTTCTATCGTTCTTCTCAATTCAGCAGTGATTCGTTGGTCGCGTGCTCGTCACCAAAGCGCACAATGAAATTTTGAATAATAATTTGAATTTTGGCGCGCGGCATGCCTATAAATTCAGCTTGCTTGCTTCTGCGCTTTTCTCTTCGTTGAAACAACGAAGAACTAGCGGCAACTACGCCATTGCTCATTCGAGATGAAAGGCTCATAAGGCAGAAAGACTGAAATATCACATTTTCATTAAATAATTTCATGACGTTTAAATAATTTCAGAACACAATGTGACCACCTGGCCACCAGGGGTCGGTAAGCAAATATGAATACCAATGTACCCTTACCACCAAAGTCATAAAAACTCAAGGGCAAAAATGATGGAAAGTTGTGTTTGACTTGCCATCGGTTTGGTTCAAAAGTCGGAATGTTTAAATGGTATAAGAGAAGGTAGAGTGAATTACGGGTAACATTAGCATGGCCGCTATGCGAATGTAGGCTACTGAGTTTTAACGAAAACGGTAGCCTATGTGAACATTTTCACTCTGATCGCAAAGTAGGCTATTGGCAAACGCGTTTCAGTTATCCTACTAAAATTTGATTTAGCAAAGAAATGTTCTACCACTTCTGGGTTAGGCCTATTACAAACCCACATCTGCCTAGCAACTGCCGTTCGTGTTGCTTGGACAGAGAAAATAAAATTGACGTAGAGACTATTAATATTGCTAATAGTTTAATTTAATTAATTTATTGGTTTGTTTGTCTTTGCCGTGTCGAGTATGGTTGTTGTTGCTGTTGTGTTCGGTCATTGTATGCACTGATTTTAAACTGTAACAAAGTAATTTTATTAGGACTATCAATGCCTACCAAGCGACTTGTGTTGGAAATTAGCTTCGGCTATACACACATGCACATTGCATCTGGCACTGCTTCTGCGGCTGTCAATGTTCTCTGTCCTTGTCCCTTACAAATACGCGAATAAATAAAATTAAAATAATATCGTAGATAGGCTACGCCCTTATTATGCCATATAGCCTAAGGAGCGAATATGTCGCCAGTTCCTCTAAATTTGTATGCATATGGATTTTCGTCATTGACAACTACATTATAGTTTTGTTTATATAGAATACAATAAGGTATGTTCACCTAGCTACTGGGACCTATTCTCCGGGAACTATTCACATGTACGCCCACTCTTTACCACTACAATAAAGCCAGGAGCTAGGGGATGCTATGGGGCCAATTATATGATTATAATTTCAACAGGGAGGATGTGCGTGCGATTGTATGTGCCAACATATTTGTGGAACACCTAAGAAATCAATGGATAACAGATTTTGTCATGTTTTTTTATTGCTTTCAGTAGGCTATATAGCCTAGGCCTACTACTTACTGTAATAATTTACATAAGGCGGAAAGCCTAAAATCCCACTGATCTTTGTGTCTGACCGATACCGTATACATATAATGTTTTGCGCACTATTTCCGCCTTTCATATTTATGGAAATCAGTGAGCATGTCTATATTTATGGTGAACGCGAATTTAAGCTAAGCCGAGTTGGTCAGCTGGTCAGCCGATAAGAAATATGCTGCCGTTACAAGATGCACGCGCCAGCAACTGACACACAACGGCTACTGTACCAGCTGTGGCATATTTTTTGTATAGCTAATGTTCACAATTTATGATTTCTACACAACTGAGTAGTGTTGAAACCCACACACAAACCACGCAGTCTGTTCTTGTCGGTGTTTTCTCTTAACTCTGAAATAAAACAAACGAAGTTTCATGGAATGCAACACACCAGATGACAAATCAACAAGTCCCCGCATCTCTCCAGCATTCAATCCAACGTTACTGCTGAATTGTATTTTGTATTTAATAATATTACATTTGCCAACTCTTACGTTTTATCCGGAAGAGTCGAGTTTTTCATGACCATCTCCCCAACATTGTTTTAATGTAGTCACAAAGGCGAGAGCGCTAAACGGACATCCAGCATTCAGTTTCCGTTAAATAAATAAAGAATTCGTACGTGCATTTTTTTATTTTTTAAATCCGGATTTTCAATTCTCACGGTTGACAGGTATGGCAGATGGCAGTACAACCCACCAGCGGTTTTGACTTTCATCTCCTGGGCCTTTGACAATTCAGTTATTTTTGGCATAACAACAATAACCGAGCTTAATCGCCAATAACGAACAAAACTGGAACGAAGTGAACGCCGTGGGGTGTGTAGCTATGCCCTTGAAGGATCTCTTAACCGCTGTTAACACCTCAGCTATTTACAGCACAGAGTGCGAGAGGGTTTCTCACAAATTAATCTAATCTGCAAGTTAACAAGGAGGGGGCGTGCGTGTGGTTGGGGAGGCGAGTTGAGGCGCAACATCTCTTATTTTACAAATTAAGCACTGAACTCAGTGTGCGACACATTTTTGTAGATGATTCAGGAGATCTCGAGAAAAAACCCTCTTTACTCACTCCAATTATGTTTCTAGGTATTATTTTAGGACTTTATAGGATTGTTTGGTAAAGCGGGGGACAGCCATTATTTGCTAAAACTCAGAGACTATTTGGACTAGACCAACCAAATTTTAATATGAAATATTAAACTTACATCTGTCTACTAATTACCCATACCATTTAAAGATGATCATGACATATAGTTCACAATATTCATTTGAATGTATGAAGTCGGGTGTTGCAACCGACCCCAAGCATGCTCCAGGGACAGTTGCAACATATGAAAAATACATTAAATCAATGAACATAGTATTCTGAAAATATGTATTGTTTTACAATAATATTATAGCATTTCTATGAAAATAACAGTTATTGAGTTTTGTTTGTTTATGCGTAGAACACAGGCCTCATTTGCATCAATGTGCAGATGTTGCCTGGTAGGCTATTGTCGCTCTTGTAAGTCGCTCTGGATAAGAGCGTCTGCTAAATGCTTAAAATGTACATGTCAAATGTAATGATTGACTTGATTGAAATGAAACGGTGATGAAAATGATTAACATTCCTTACTGTTATTGTCGTGTTGTCATTTTATGACATTGTTCTAACTGAAATATAGCCTATGTATTAAGCTAACCTGGTTGTATCTAGATTTAGGCTAATTCATGTCCCCATTTGACTGTGGCCTATACTATCCTGGGTGCAGGGGTGGGGCTTATGGCAGGAATGGGGCGTGGCATGTGACATATAGCCATACTGATGCTGAATGCATATATATATTTTCTTGGCAATCTCACGCGTGTGTGCGTGCGTGTGTGAGTGTGCGTGCATGTGTGTGTGTGCGTGTGTGTGTGTGTGTGTGCGTATGTGCGCGTGTGTATGTGTATGGTGTTTGTGTGTGTGAGTGTGTGTTTGTTCTAGTCACCTGCCACCACATGTTGTTTAGCAGCCTTCCGTTCCCACCACACCGTTAACAGAACAGGAAAGCAGTCCCGCCTGTGTCTCAGGATTTTAATTGAATCACTATTGTGAATTCAACAGAATAATTAAATGGAATACATGTAGCAGCAGGCGCGCCAGGAGGTGCCAGTGGGTCTGTCGTCGCCATAAAAGTTCGGTTGATGATTAACCGGCATTATTATAATGACTTATACAACTGTGGTTAAACCGCCATTTTTTCATGGATATATTTATTTATTTAATGCTCTTTGCCAGACTATTAATCCTGTCATTAAACTAAACCAGTCACTACTTGTAACCTGGGTCTGAGCTTTTTTGTGGTTCTGTGTGGCTCAGTAGGTAGAGCGTGGCGTTGGCAATGCTTAGGGTTGTGGGTTCGATTCCCACTGGGACCACGTATAAATGTATGCATTCACTGTATATATATGGAAATGTCTTGTCATCCTGTCTGCGTTGAGAAACTATTAATTCCTAGGAAAACTATGGTGCAGTTGGTGCATAGTATGCATACTGAATGCTCAACGAAGAGGCTGCAACATCCTTGGCTTTCTGGACATGCACACCATATAGAGGAGTCGATATCTCAAAGACACAGCAGATGCACCACTACACACCAGAATATAGTCAAAATACTGTAGGCTGGCTTCATAAAAAAAAAAAAAAAAAACACTGCAAGTTTCATATATTCCTTATTTTTATTTTTTCATTTTTTCTCGTTTTTCTCCCAATTTGGTTGCCAATTAAACCCTCTATTTATTTCAATTCCCCACCCCAGAGTCTGTCGCCCATCCTCCGGGAGCGAGACACACATTCCTGGGCGAGTGTTCCCGCCTCTCCGAGATGAGAATTCTTCCACGGACTCCTTAACCTTCTCCTCGACGGACTCGTGCTCGCTCTCCCTCCCCCTCCCCGGAGGCGGACAGCCAAATGCCGCCTCCGATCGGGCTGACGACCAGGGCGGTCTGGTAGAGACGCGGGTTTTGATCCGCGTCCCTGACAGGCAGCGCACACCACGAGCGTGGTGCGTTAGACTGCTACGCCATCGGCCAGGCCATATATTCATATTTTTAACGTAGCCAGCACGTAGCCAGCAAAAAGCAATTATCTAAGGAGTGTGTTTGACATTCGTTCAAAAAAGCTATGAACATGTAATTTTGATAATTGTTTGACTGACTATTAGCTCTTATTAAATGTGACGTTTTCCCATACTATGCATGTGTGATGAAATGGTAAATAAACGCATTACTTTGTGGTGGGGAGTGAATGCTTTAGGGTTTTTATTGCTTGTAATTACTATATGCAGCCTAGAAGTAGCAATAACTCAGACCATCATAACGCTCAACTTGATGCGTTTGCCCATGAGAGGTGTCAGATAGGGGATATACAGTTACCACAACAGTTTGGTCTATGTGACAGCTTTGACATTCAGAGGGTGTTTGTGGAAGTGTGACATCTTTGGCATGAGCTTCCTCTCTATTCAACCACTTCCTGCGTCTAATAGTTTATGTCCCCAAGAAACAACGTTCCACGGTGAGCTAGCACGGCGAAAGTATTTTGTTCAGTACGGTATGAAATGGAGGTTGCTGAAGACAGTCTGATCCTTCTGAGGCGCTGAACCATCTTGACTTTCCGGTTTGAAATCGCTACCTTTGCTTTGGGCCCACTGTCGACATGACTGGGAAGAAAATATTGGTCATGCTCCAAATGTGGGTGGGTTAGTGGCTCTGAACTGCACTGGTTTTGCCAGGTTTACAGTAGAATGCTACACATGGCATGCAAGGCTAGGTGTGCCTTTGATAGCATCAGGTTTCATGTTTCAGTGGGGAACCGTTTCTGGGGCAAACAAGGATAAATACCCTTCCTGTGGTTGAAATGAAGCAGCATCCCAACTAGGATTCAAGTCAAACTGTTTCAAACAAGCAGAAAAGAGGTCGGAAGCCGAGTTCCCACATTGGCCTCTGCCAAATCCTGTTTAACACAGTTGTGGGGTAAGGAGGGCCATATCAATGTCTGGATTTCATTCATTACTTAATTACTTATTCAGCAATCTCATCATTTTTGCTACATTTACTGATAAGCTCATCGGTAAGAGCTGGTGACTTCATTACTTAATTACTTATTCAGCAATCTCATCATTTTTGCTAAATTTACTGATAAGCTCATCGGTGACAGCTGGTGACTTCTCACGCTCCTGCATTAAATGTTTTACAGTGATCTCTAATCTACGAGTGAACCTGTACATTAGCTGTACATTGCTGTTGTTAGGTTTGAGGTATGAATGAGTATAACCTATTTTATTCGGATGAAATGTTTTACACATATCAAGAAGACATTTAATCCCAACTGGTCCGGACCACACACTGTTCTGCTCACGACCCCATCGTCTGTTTGAGTGACTGGAATTCACAGTGTGGATCCACATTACTTTATTAAAGAAATACAAGGGTGAGACCCAACATGGGGCACAATAATCCCCATCTACCCTTCTGACTCCTGGGGGCCATTTCTCTTGTCGTGTGTCCCCAGGCACATATCTGCATTACAAGAATGTGCACCAACCCTGCAGGCTGCAGCTGGACCTGGGACGGACTCACAGATATCAGCTGCACCGGATGGGGCTCCATGCAGTGCAACAAGGAGATCTGGAATGACTGGAGTGTAATCTCTGGGGTGTAAGAAACCCTGGCAAATTAGTAGAAGGTCCATGTTGTAATGTTGCGACATTTTAATGTGAAAAAAGGTGTGTTTTGAAGTGAAAAAAGTTGTGTATTTATTTGGAAGGTACGAGAGTGTGGGTTGGTACGGGAATGGGTTGGGAGGAGGCAATTAAAATACACAAGATGTTTAATATTAATTGGAATAGAACTGCTGCAAATGGGAGAATGAATAGAATTGAAATAATGGTGGTTGGGATGCTACCCCACCACCAATACAAAATGGGGAATGCTAGGTTTGAGGTGTGAATTAGTATAACCTCATTGATTGCTTTATTCGGATTAAAGGTTTTAAACATTTTACACACACACTCTCCACAACAGCCCTCACCTTGTT
The DNA here is from genome assembly GCA_029706075.1 of Aldrovandia affinis. NCBI lineage: Eukaryota > Metazoa > Chordata > Actinopteri > Notacanthiformes > Halosauridae > Aldrovandia > Aldrovandia affinis. Next base: position 3,678,349 of record JAINUG010000084.1, on the reverse strand, counting down.
AGGGCCAAATGGTCACACCAATTCCATTGTTAACTGTATGCCAAATGGGTGCCTCCGGGATGTCTGGGTGAGATGTGTATTCCCTGCCAGGGATGTGCATCCTGGGCAACTGTGACACCTCGGTCAAGGGCACTTAAACCCTCACTTACAGTTACTGAGTTGAGGTTTGCTGGGCAAACGCTGTCGCAGCGTCTTTGGCATTCCTCCCCATGCGCATTGTATTAAAACCTTTTCCATTGGAAAGTGGTCACCAGTGTGTTACTCTGCCGGCCTGACTTGGTTCCACAAAGGGAGAAGATTCCCAACACTGTGTACAGCTAATTCACTAACTGTACCCTCCAGGAACGCCCACCCCTGGTCTTAACGTTAACGTCTTCAAGTTTTCCTTATCTGGGGGCAAACACGCATAGCGTAGGCTATACATTTTTGCACTTCCAACCATCTATATAGCCGAATAGTTGTAGTAGCCTACCTTGCTTCAGGGTGCGATGTGAGCACTTCACCTGAACCTGCAACCTGGGAGTCTTAAAAAAAAAAAAAAAAAAAAATCATTTCCAATTTTTTCCCCATTTTTCTTCCAATTTAGTGCCCAATTATATCCTCTATTTATTTTGATTTGCCCTCCCCACATGAGTTCGCTGCTCGTCTCTAGAAGGCAAGCTAATTCTCAAAGGGCAGCGAACTCTGCCTCCTATGAGGCAACAAAACTCTGCCTCCTTCAAGACAGAATTCGCCCCCCCATGTTCTGGAGACACCCTTACGCGCTTCTCAGCGAGTTCATGTCGGCTCTCCCTCCTCCTGGGGTGGACAACCAAACACCGCCCCCGATCGGGGCTCCCTACCAGGGCCGGTCTGTTACAGTCGGGTTTTGTACCGTGACCATGACAGGCAGCTCACACTCGTAAAGGACCAGCCAATACGGGTGCGTTAGCCCGCTACGCTCTCCGAGGCCCCTCTGGGAGTCTTTTTAACCACTGCTTCAGTGAGTGCTTATGCTGTATAGTGAGCAACAGGGCTGGACTGGCTATATAGTCTACCGGGCAGATTCCCGGTGGGCCGGTCTAGTTTTGGGCCGGTAGGGCCGGTAGAATTATTGTATATATATATATTTTTAATTTAAAAAAATATAAATATATATTATACCACGGACCGGGTGTTCCGAGGGGCGTAATTATTTTTTTAGCAGCACCCCCTGGTCCGCGAAATAAACGAACTGGTCTCAGCTTTTTTTCGCGTAGCAGCACCCGGTCCGCAAAATAAACGAACTGGATGGGCCGGTCTGAGCCAAATGGCAGGGCCTATTTTTTTGTCCCAGTCCAGCCCTGGTGAGCAATGACATCCACACACACTGTGATGCAACTGAAAGTGCAGAGACAGCAGCGTATAAACTGGACCTGAATAAGGAGATCTTTTGAGACTAGTTTTGTGAGGACGGTAGCAAAAACGCACCTGGGCGGTAGCTTCGTCGGCTGTTGGCAAACGCAATGTTTTCTCTCCTCCACCCAGTTTCTCCTGGCCTGCAATAAAAGCATCTGTGTCAACATGGGTTGGGGGCACAATGTGGGGGTATCAATAAAAACATTTGGTGCCGTATAAGTGTCCGATAATTTGTTTGTGTTTTTGATCACTTCTTAACTTAGGTGTTGTGTGATAGTTTGATGACATTATGAATGCACATATGAACAGATAGGGAAGCATTTCTATGCTGATGGGAGTGGTCTCTTCCAGGATGGTAAACCATATGCCATGGCCGTGTCAGTCACCAGATCTCAACTACAGGGGAGAGTCTGGAGCGGCGCCTGAAACGCCTTTTTTTTTTTTGTAGGAAACTGATACACAATTCAGTTTAAAAAACGGTATTTATCCCCGAAGGGCAATTATGAAGGCAGCATAATATTATATGTCATTATTTTGATTATTACCACATTATATAAGGCAATAACTTTTACAGATATAGAAGACGGTTATGATAACCCACATCGATATCTATTCCACACCTTAACTGATATAAATCTTGTGCACGGGTATTAATCAGATACGCATTTATATTATGAAATCTGTTACAAATGAAATTTACCTTCACTAATTTGTCCCGCCTTAACTGGTTTATCACGCCACCTAAAAGCTGTCACGAGACCGACCGTGCATACGCGGAAAAGCCGTTCAACTTTGCGCGAGGACACGCTCAGAGAATGCTGTCACTCAAGATAAGGTGGGCGCCTGGGCGGTTTTTACACGACAAGCAACGTTAACTTCCTATAATATACGCCATTTAGCAGACGCTTTTATCCAAAGCGACTTACAGTAGTGAATGTATACATTTTCAGTATATGTGGCCGCAGTGGGGATTGAACCCACAACCTAAGCGTTGCCAACGCTGTGCTCTACCAACTGAGCCACAGAGAAACACTATTTCACAATTCAGACCAGTTCCGAGCTCGTGGTTGAGCTAGATAATCAAAGTACTATATTTTGTTGAAATAAACCTATAAGTAGATGTTATTACAGGAATATGCACTTGGCTTTCAGAGGTTTCTATCGTTCTTCTCAATTCAGCAGTGATTCGTTGGTCGCGTGCTCGTCACCAAAGCGCACAATGAAATTTTGAATAATAATTTGAATTTTGGCGCGGCATGCCTATAAATTCAGCTTGCTTGCTTCTGCGCTTTTCTCTTCGTTGAAACAACGAAGAACTAGCGGCAACTACGCCATTGCTCATTCGAGATGAAAGGCTCATAAGGCAGAAAGACTGAAATATCACATTTTCATTAAATAATTTCATGACGTTTAAATAATTTCAGAACACAATGTGACCACCTGGCCACCAGGGGTCGGTAAGCAAATATGAATACCAATGTACCCTATTACCACCAAAGTCATAAAAACTCAAGGGCAAAAATGATGGAAAGTTGTGTTTGACTTGCCATCGGTTTGGTTCAAAAGTCGGAATGTTTAAATGGTATAAGAGAAGGTAGAGTGAATTACGGGTAACATTAGCATGGCCGCTATATGCGAATGTAGTCTACTGAGTTTTAACGAAAACGGTAGCCTATGTGAACATTTTCACTCTGATCGCAAAGTAGGCTATTGGCAAACGCGTTTCAGTTATCCTACTAAAATTTGATTTAGCAAAGAAATGTTCTACCACTTCTGGGTTAGGCCTATTACAAACCCACATCTGCCTAGCAACTGCCGTTCGTGTTTCAAGTAAGTTTCAAGTTTCAAGTTTTTATCACGCACATGCGTACATGGCAGTGAGATTTGTTGTTCCCATGGATCTCTCTTCACAACAACACAACAGTACACCATAGAATACAGTAATAAATTGTAAAAAAAAATAAAAAAAATTGTAAGATAGTAAAATAGTAAAATATAATATACAATATACAAATAATAATATAATATAATATATAATATAATAATAATAATATGATATATATAATATAATAAGTAAGACAGATGTACAATATTGCACATCACTGGATGGCAGTATAAAGTGATGAGTGCTAAAGTGATAAGTGACACGGTGTGAGGAGGTAGGAGGGGAGGGGACAGTTCAGTTCAGTTGTTGGTGTGGCTGGGCAGTGGTTAGGGGGTCTCAGCTCAGCATGCGGATAGCTTGGGAGTAGAAGCTGTCCTTGAGGCGGTTGGTCTTCGCTGCTATGCTGACATAGCCAGGCTTCCTCTTGGACAGCTTCTTGATAAACAGGCCATGGCTAGGTGACTGGGGTCGGCGATGATCTTGTTGGCCTCGTCTTGCACCTCACCGTATACAGGTCTCTCAGGTTAGGCAGTGCACCGCCTGTGGCCCGCTGGGCTGACCGCACCACCCTCTGCAGCCTCTGCCGGTCACGTTCGGTGCAGTTGCCGCACCAGGCGGTGATGCAGCCGGTCAGGACACTTTCCGTGGTGCACCTGTAGAAGTTCCTGAGGATTGGTGGGGCAGGCCAAACTTCCTCAGCCGTCTGAGGTGGAAAAGACGCTGCTGGGATTTCTTCACCAGCGTGTCCACGTGCCGAGACCACTTCAGATCCTCTGAGATATGGACTCGAGGAATCTGAAGCTGCTGACCCGTTCAACAGCGCCCCGTTGATGGTAATGGGCACGCACACCCCTTTTCCTGAAATCCAGGATCAGCTCCTTTGTTTTTTCAATGTTGAGCTCAAGGTTGTTCCCTTGGCACCACCTTGAGAGCGCCATCACCTCGTCTGCATAGGCCGCGGTGTCATCGTTGGTAATCAGGCCCAACACCGTTGTGTCATCTGCAAACTTAATGATAGCGTTGGAGCTGTGCTTGGCTGTGCAGTCGCTGGTGTAGATGGAGTATAGGAGCGGGCTGAGCACGCATCCTTGCGGGGGCCCCGTGTTGAGGGTCAGGTAAGATGAGGTGTAAGTGCCCACCCTTACTGCCTGGGGTCTGCCTGTCAAAAAGTTCAGGATCCAGCTGCAGAGAGTGGGATTCACACCCAAGGCCGCCAGCTTGGGGATGAGAATGGAGGGCACTATGGTATTGAATGCTGAACTATAGTCAATAAACAGCATTCTCACATAGTTGCCTTTCTTGGCATCCAAGTGGGAAAGTGCCTTGTGCAATGTGATGGCAATTGCGTCATCTGTGGACCTGTTGCTGCGATATGCGAATTGCAGGGGATCCTGTGTGGCTGGTAGCATGGAACAGATGTGTTCCTTGATGACCCGCCTGAAGCACTTCATGACGATGGGTGTTAGTGCTACGGGTCTGTAATCATTGAGGCATGTGATTTTGGCTTTTTTGGGGACGGGATGATGGTGGAAGTCTTCAGGCATGTTGGGACGGTAGCCTGGGTTAAGGAGAGGTTAAAGATGTCTGTTAGCACAGGGGGCTAGCTGAGATGTGCATGCCTTGAGGACACGCCCTGGTAGCCCATCTGGCCCCGTTGCCTTCCTTGTTGCTTGGACAGAGAAAATAAAATTGACGTAGAGACTATTAATATTGCTAATAGTTTAATTTAATTAATTTATTGGTTTGTTTGTCTTTGCCGTGTCGAGTATGGTTGTTGTTGCTGTTGTGTTCGGTCATTGTATGCACTGATTTTAAACTGTAACAAAGTAATTTTATTAGGACTATCAATGCCTACCAAGCGACTTGTGTTGGAAATTAGCTTCGGCTACACACACATGCACATTGCATCTGGCACTGCTTCTGCGGCTGTCAATGTTCTCTGTCCTTGTCCCTTACAAATACGCGAATAAATAAAATTAAAATAATATCGTAGATAGGCTACGCCTTATTATGCCATATAGCCTAAGGAGCGAATATGTCGCCAGTTCCTCTAAATTTGTATGCATATGGATTTTCGTCATTGACAACTACATTATAGTTTTGTTTATATAGAATACAATAAGGTATGTTCACCTAGCTACTGGGACCTATTCTCCGGGAACTATTCACATGTACGCCCACTCTTTACCACTACAATAAAGCCAGGGAGGGGATGCTATGGGGCCAATTATATGATTATAATTTCAACAGGGAGGATGTGCGTGCGATTGTATGTGCCAACATATTTGTGGAACACCTAAGAAATCAATGGATAACAGATTTTGTCATGTTTTTTATTGCTTTCAGTAGGCTATATAGCCTAGGCCTACTACTTACTGTAATAAATTTACATAAGGCGGAAAGCCTAAAATCCCACTGATCTTTGTGTCTGACCGATACCGTATACATATAATGTTTTGCGCACTATTTCCGCCTTTCATATTTATGGCAATCAGTGAGCATGTCTATATTTATGGTGAACGCGAATTTAAACTAAGCCGAGTTGGTCAGCTGGTCAGCCGATAAGAAATATGCTGCAGTTACAAGATGCACGCGCCAGCAACTGACACACAACGGCTACTGTACCAGCTGTGGCATATTTTTTGTATAGCTAATGTTCACAATTTATGATTTCTACACAACTGAGTAGTGTTGAAACCCACACACAAACCACGCAGTCTGTTCTTGTCGGTGTTTTCTCTTAACTCTGAAATAAAACAAACGAAGTTTCATGGAATGCAACACACCAGATGACAAATCAACAAGTCCCCGCATCTCTCCAGCATTCAATCCAACGTTACTGCTGAATTGTATTTTGTATTTAATAATATTACATTTGCCAACTCTTACGTTTTATCCGGAAGAGTCGAGTTTTTCATGACCATCTCCCCAACATTGTTTTAATGTAGTCACAAAGGCGAGAGCGCTAAACGGACATCCAGCATTCAGTTTCCGTTAAATAAATAAAGAATTCGTACGTGCATTTTTTTATTTTTTAAATCCGGATTTTCAATTCTCACGGTTGACAGGTATGGCAGATGGCAGTACAACCCACCAGCGGTTTTGACTTTCATCTCCTGGGCCTTTGACAATTCAGTTATTTTTGGCATAACAACAATAACCGAGCTTAATCGCCAATAACGAACAAAACTGGAACGAAGTGAACGCCGTGGGGTGTGTAGCTATGCCCTTGAAGGATCTCTTAACCGCTGTTAACACCTCAGCTATTTACAGCACAGAGTGCGAGAGGGGTTTCTCACAAATTAATCTAATCTGCAAGTTAACAAGGAGGGGGGGCGTGCGTGTGGTTGGGGGAGGCGAGTTGAGGCGCAACATCTCTTATTTTACAAATTAAGCACTGAACTCAGTGTGCGACACATTTTTGTAGATGATTCAGGAGATCTCGAGAAAAAACCCTCTTTACTCACTCCAATTATGTTTCTAGGTATTATTTTAGGACTTTATAGGATTGTTTGGTAAAGCGGGGGACAGCCATTATTTGCTAAAACTCAGAGACTATTTGGACTAGACCAACCTAATTTTAATATGAAATATTAAACTTACATCTGTCTACTAATTACCCATACCATTTAAAGATGATCATGACATATAGTTCACAATATTCATTTGAATGTATGAAGTCGGGTGTTGCAACCGACCCCAAGCATGCTCCAGGGACAGTTGCAACATATGAAAAATACATTAAATCAATGACCATAGTATTCTGAAAATATGTATTGTTTTACAATAATATTATAGCATTTCTATGAAAATAACAGTTATTGAGTTTTGTTTGTTTATGCATAGAACACAGGCCTCCTTTACATCAATGTGCAGATGTTGCCTGGTAGGCTATTGTCGCTCTTGTAAGTCGCTCTGGATAAGAGCGTCTGCTAAATGCTTAAAATGTACATGTCAAATGTAATGATTGACTTGATTGAAATGAAACGGTGATGAAAATGATTAACATTCCTTACTGTTATTGTCGTGTTGTAATTTTATGACATTGTTCTAACTGAAATATAGCCATGTATTAAGCTAACCTGGTTGTATCTAGATTTAGGCTAATTGATGTCCCCATTTGACTGTGGCCTATACTATCCTGGGTGCAGGGGTGGGGCTTATGGCAGGAATGGGGCGTGGCGTGTGACATATAGCCATACTGATGCTGAATGCATATATATATAAAAACATAATTTAGGATTTATAATAACATGCTAGTGCCATTTTACAGACACTCTTATCCAGAGCAACTTACACAGTTTATATTTCTTTACAGACAATTGATTAATATTTTACTGAAGTAATTCAAGTTAAGCGCCCTGCTCAAGAGTACGACGCCAGTGCCCCATTTGGGAATCGAACCTACAACGTCTTGAGTTATAAGCCCAGTTCCCTAACCATCCTATCACACTGCTGCCCTGTGCATAACAGCTGATTAAATTATAGCACAAACAAGGCATCAAATGGTGTCCCACTTTACTTGTGATGCACTGGCTCACTTTATCTGACATGTAATGCTGGTATCAAAGCTAAAGGTTACAAGGAAAGGACTAAGACAGTTCATCTATTCAAGTTTAGCAACAGGAGACTGCGGGAGAAATTGATTGAGGTTTTTCCATTTCATAAAAGGGGATTAGCAAAGTGAACTACGAAAGGTGCGTCAGCTTGAGTTCAGTCAGCAGAACAAGTGGGCACAGGTAGAAGTCGGTTAAAAGGAACTTATATTATGAGATTGTATCATGAGGTCTTTTTTTCAATGCGTAATATAATGCAAAGTCAAGTTACCAATGCATGGCACAGCCTAGATGGGCTAGCGCTTAAAGACTTCCTTTAAATGTAGACCACGCCCCGCGCTGATGGTGACAGGCGATTCAAAACCACTGTTTAATGGCAAAACTTGAAGTAGCAACAATTCAGAAACAGTTTTGATGATTAGATTTTTTTTTCATTAACTGTCGCTTAACTGTCCCACTTTACTTGATTTCACCCTACATAAAGCACGGGGACTTCCCGGGAGGTGCGCATGAAAAACGGAACTCTCTCCTCGGGTAAAACGGGATGGTTGGCAAGTGTGCAATCGCTATCATACTTTAAACGTGTTGCGTTCGCTCGAACAGGTTCGACGTCTAACCTCAATTAGCATAATTATGGGCGAGTGTCGTTTATATTTCGCTACGATAACGTTTGCTTCAAAGTCGTGTTCATTCTTCTACGAGCTAACACCTGCAGTTACCTATAATTGTGATAAATTGGCAAACTGCGTATATTTCGAAGATGGCTCTTAAATTCGAGCTTTGTCCAGGCAGGATGATCGGGGGCAGCAACCCTTGTTTCATCATCGCCGAAATTGGGCAGAACCACCAGGGCGACATTGAGATTGCCAAGAAAATGATTCGGATGGCCAAGGTAAAAAAAATAATAACTGGCTGGCATTGCAAGCTGGGCAGCATTATTTACCGATATTAATACAGTATAAACATTAATATTGACAATTGCATTTCTTCTTTCGTTTGTTTAATTTATAGCTGACGTATTGAATTTGACTAGTGTAAACTTTTCAGCGGAGTTGCTTGTCATGGTAGACGTACTTTGCATAGTATCCTAGACTCAACTCGTGATGCTTGAATTAATTGTTTGAGCTGGAATGTGCCTCTGCAGATGGGCTAACAGAAAAGCGCAATGGTGTAGATATGCAAAAAATATATACATATATATTGTTAATATAACCCTTATTTTAAAATATATTGATGCAAAATGTCTATTATCGTACTTCCATGATTGTATCGTTATCCGTTGGGTTATTTTTGTTTTATGCTGTTGGGGATCGATAGAAGAACAATGCGGCACAACGCCTTCTTTTTAAGGTCTACAATTACAGCAGTTATTTTATTGCACAATTTTGGTAAGATTTCCAGAGAGCAACAAAAAACGTCTTAAGAAAGTATAAGAATAAAATGTTATGTAATTATGTATTATTATTATTATGTATATGTATATAACAGTATTTACAATGGACAGATCAATATTGATCATTACAATGTTTGGCGACCATGCATCTATTATGAACTGAGAGCTACACACCAAAATGCAGTTTTAAACCGGGGTCAGTTGTGGGCGATGGCCATGACCAAATTGGCAACCGTTGATATCTCTCTCAAACGTGGAAGACTCAATGTAGTGTCGGGGCAGCTTCGGTGTGTAGAAGCAAGTGGAAAACTTTTGGAGTGAGCTTCTCCACCACCTCAGCATTCAGGTATCTTGGCCTCATTATGTGAGGTCCCTGAATACATGCCACTGCAGGATGCCAAAGAGGTTTCCGTATTTGTTGCCCTTGAATTCCATTAGCTCAATGGACAACCTAGCCTATGTAGTTGAATCGCATGGACATGACACTGCTGTTGGTTTTGCCGAAAGTCTTGGCAAACCTGCATCCTAAAGTGGTAACATGTAATATGAGCAAATGTAATGTTTTCATGTCTCACTTATGGAGATTAACAGTCAGGAATTCATATTACGTTGCTGTTGGTAGATGCTATGCTATGACCATTGCAAATGGGTTACATTTTACATTGACATTTTAAGCATTTAGCAGACGCCCTTGTCCAGAGCGACTTACAAGATGTGCATTAATACATGGTAGAAAGCCTCAAAAGCAACAGAATCTACATTGAGGAAAAGTGAGACTAATGCTTTATACATTTAGGACTAATGTTTTTTTAAAAACTGTAATTTCCATGATGGGTCTTAATCTATGATTGACAACAATTGTGCTAATAACTTCACACATAGTGCATATTATTTTAATGACGGTTACAGTCAATTTTTCAGAATGGCTGAATTTAATTTAATGGCCTGCACTCAAAGATAACGATGAAGACGAGGTTAATTTATGGTCTCCAAAGCCAAATGACATTGGAGGAATTGTAAAGATCACCATCCTTCATTGTTTGATTGGTCCCCCTATTCGGTATCATGCATGACACATTTCACATTTCCAGCTAGCCGGCTATGTAGCATATCACACTTGACACTCACCATGATGTATTTCTTCTTTTTGCCTGTTGTAAGGTCTTCACGGCACATTGTAAATAACTCTGATCCCTTCATCTTCCTCGACAATGGGCTGTTCCCTCTGTTCTTACAATTTAATTCAATTACTGCTAGTTTACATGTCAGCATGTCGTTATTTACTCTCACTGAAAAAAATAGGGGGCAGACATTGTAGTGAGGTCACAAAGTTTGTTGCAATCAAACACTAATCATACACAATGATTAGCCAATGACGTGTTAGATAACGCCCAGGGATTTTAGGCACCGCCCATCTCGTTACCATGTTAAATATGTGAGAAATGCAATAACGAAATAAATAAATATATATGCATAGAATAATACATGTAAGAAATACTAAATGATGAAAATAAATGTAAAATGTGAAAAAGGGAAAACAATAAGAAAATGTGTAAATAAAGTAAGGTAGTGATGCATAAATATTAATAAATAAAAAACAAATATTTTATATAGATGTGAAGGGAACATGAAACAGGCTTTATTTATATATCTACCTATTTTTATGTATTTCTTCACTCATAATTATTGCCAAATGTATTTATCTACATATGTATTTATTTATTAATTCAGTTTTAGCCTCCATAGTGAGTACCACCTACTCATGGATTTCATACTGATAAGTCAAAGTTTGAACGGCTGAAACTTTGGGGATCCCTTCTAAGAGTATTTTAGTTCCACGCCGCAAGGACATATTTTGAAATGTACTAGTAATTCATCTAATCTGTGACAGGATTGTGGAGCAGACTGTGCCAAATTTCAGAAGAGCGAACTTGAACACAGGTTCAACAAGCGGGCCTTGGAACGCCCCTACACGTCCAAGAACTCGTGGGGGAAGACTTACGGGGAGCACAAGCGCCACCTGGAGTTCAGTCACGAGCAGTACAGGGAGCTGCAGAAGTTCGCGGACGAGGTTGGGATATTCTTTACCGCCTCGGGTATGGACGAGGTAAGAATGGGCTGAGAGGAGCGGACACCTTTCCTCAGATCTCAGGGGAATTTACGCATTCACTCTTCAGTAGTGTAAATAGTGTAGATCAAGCTTCCTCTAATCAAAATATTAGGGAATCTCCGCAATGTTTTGGGGATGTTTTAACACACCCTGAAAACAGTTCAGCTATGGACGTAATTCATAGAGTCATTTTAATGGCCATCGTGCCCCGCTGTGCTGTTCATTTTAGAGGTCCAAGCAGTGAGGCTGCACTGGAACCCTATTGTTTTTGTTCCGATGATGATGATGATGATTATTATTATAATGTAATTTTTAATTATTATTTTTCTGCCCTAAAAGTGTCTTGAGCTAAGAAACTGTAATGCTTGCAGCAACCAAATTTGGCCGATAGGTTCCAAATCTTACCCACTACAGGTACTCAGGCAACAACAAACAAATTACACCGATCAGCCAGATGGTGGCGCCATAACAAGCGATTTTACATTTTGTCCCATAACTCCTGAATCGTGAAGCCAACAAACAAAATTCCCCAATTCTTTCCCCCGAATCCTTGGCTCATGGCAAATCTATTTGATTTAATGTATTCACCTTCTGCCATATTGTATTTTTCACCATTTTGACCCAAAACTATTTTTTTGCTTCTTCTCCTACAAAGTTGATCCAATCCTCACCAAATTTAACTTAAAGCATGCCTGTAGTAACCCGGAAAAAAGTTATCATTTTGGCCGTTATGCGCTAATAAAGTTGATGGCGAAATAAAGTTGAAACGTTTTATGCTATTATACTATTATTATACTAGAGAAACCAAACTTCACAAACTTTTTAAGCAAGGGTCCAAAAGTGTATTCTATAGTACAATCTGTAGTGCCACCAACATGCAAAACATTTGCAAATGCAATTTTGATACTGATCTTAGGATCTGTTTGACCTATGCTCATGGGACTGGCACTGCATTGAGCAACGGACAATACAATGACTAACCTTCTTGCTAAAGCCTTCCTTGCGAAAGCCTTCATGATTGCCCCATTCATCCAATAAGCGATGATTGGCACATTTGGCTTGGACCTCATTAATTGCTGCTTGCGACTATATTATTTTATTGTATTTGACAACGTTGATGGGTTACGTAACTGCGCAATTTTATTGCTTGGCCACTCCACTCTGTCATCTCCACGTGAATAACGTGTTTGCATGAAGGTACTTAGCTGTATTTCCTTATTTGACAGATGGCTGTTGAATTTCTGCATGAGCTCAATGTGCCGTTCTTCAAGGTTGCCTCAGCGGATGCCAACAACTTCCCCTACTTGGAGAAGACTGCCAAGCATGGTAAGGCACCGTAGATGTCCGGTGCTGTAGACCCATGACTCAATCTAAGAAACAGTTTTGCTTTCACAGCAATAGGTATTTGGGTGTCTCAGTTGGTAAAGGTGCTCACCACCATGACAGGCTTGCCCCTGTAGTTAAGCTAAGACATTGCAGGTGCTACATTGCAGCTATGTGTTGGAGACTATAGCCTGTTGGAGAGTATAGCCCACTGTGACAGGGAGTCTGAAGTGGTGGGACACCGTACGCTTCAACCAGCTAGAGGAAGAGTTTGGGTTTCATTCAGTTAGGCCTCGTTGACTCACTGTAACATTGACTCCTCCCAACAAAGTGCCGAGTGTCCGCAGGTGACCAGTTGTCCTCAGTGAGCGGCCTGCTTCTCCCCCGATCAGCGTAAGCTCTCCTGTATTTCTGTGTGGCCTGCATCTCGAGAAGTAGTCACAGGCTTTGAAAGAGTACACCTGACACTGTAAATAAGAATGTGTTCTTAATGGCTTGCCTGGTTAAATAAAGGTTAAATAAAATAAAAGACACACAGCTGAAGGGTGTTTTTTTTAGAGGGATAATTCTAATTGGGGGAAGAAAAGGGGGGAAAATATGTTAATTATTCTTTTTTATTATTATGCAGACAAACGCATTTCGGGACAAGCATTGACGGCGGCCTGAGTGCGGAAACGCGTTCATCCGTCCGTGAGCATATTAAAGATTTTCTACAAAGCGCATTCTTGAAGCCTTCATGGTTCTCTTTTTTTGGTGAGCGCGGTATCATGTTTGTCTGTGGCAGGCCGTCCCATGGTGGTGTCCAGCGGGATGTGGTCCATGGAGACGATGCGGCGCGTTTACCAGACGGTGAAGGAGCACAACCAGAACTTTTGTATTCTGCAGTGCACAAGCGCCTATCCCCTGGAGGCTGATGATGTTAACCTGCGCGTCATCTCCGTAAGAGACTCCCTCTCCCACCATTACCACCATTTACACCCTCCCTCACAAATCCAGTACCTCCATATACACCCTCACAAATCCAGTACCTCCATTTACACCCTCACAAATCCAGTACCTCCATTTACACCCTCACAAATCCAGTACTGCCATTTACACCCTCCCTCACAAATCCAGTACCACCATTTACACCCTCACAAATCCAGTACCTCCATATACACCCTCACAAATCCAGTACCACCATTTACACCCTCACAAATCCAGTACCTCCATTTACACCCTCACAAATCCAGTACCACCATTTACACCCTCACAAATCCAGTACCACCATTTACACCCTCACAAATCCAGTACCTCCATTTACACCCTCACAAATCCAGTACCACCATTTACACCCTCACAAATCCAGTACCTCCATATACACCCTCACAAATCCAGTACTGCCACTGACACCCTCACAAATCACTCTTAATATGACCCGTGCATGCAGGCCTCCCTTTGATATAACTGCACTGCACTTTGGTTATATGTAATCCATTGTTTTAAAAATAAGGACAATTAAGAATGTTCGACGCTGCCCACTGTGACCAGGGTTCGATTCCACCTAGGTCGCGCCAGTTCACCTCTGGCCGGGAGTACCACTAGGGGGCGGCAATCCGCCCTAGGGAGGGGGGGAGGGAAGCCGATATGAGCTCGCTGCATATATGAGTGGTCCTGTGTGTTACGGTGACCGTGGAGGGTGCCGGCTCGGAGGAGGCAGTACAGCGCCCACTACTGGTCTCAGGACTACAGCAGCGACCTCCCATACGAGGGAGGGGATAATGTACATGAAAAAGAGAGAGGGGATAATTGGCAACTAAAAATAGGGAGAAAAATGGGGAATAAAAGCATACACTGAAAATAAATAAAATAAATAAGGACAATTTTAATATTTTCTTTTAACAAGAGTAATGAATCATGACGGTGAGTACTGTGCTGTTTTTCTCTACGAGAAGTAATTACTTCTTGCACAACATTATTAGTTCAGCAGTGGTTGGGAAATAAAATAAAAAGTACCACTCATTTATTGTTATTAAGAGTTAAAGGATAGGCCACCAAATTGGGAGAAAATGGGGTGGGGGAGAAATCATAAATTAAAAAACAGAGTAAAAGAATAAACGGAATTTGCAGCTGAACCTATTGGTGAGAAGCCAAAGTTCTTTATTTTTAGAAAATTTGCCTCTGGGAATTTTCCCCCATTATCTATTTCTGTGACTCACCAACAGCTCTCTGGAATAAAGCAAACAGAAGTGATGCAGAGCTCTTGCATTTTGAGTTCAGCCAGCTGCCCTCCAGATCTCAAAGGCAGTGCTTTTTCACCTTTTCAGTTCTGGCAGCTGATGATACTAATGAGGGATGAGCTTTACGGTGCTGCTCAGAGCCACAATGACGCCTTGCACAAAGACAAAAAAAAAGATTTTTTATTTTTTCATTCGTTTCAGATTTTTTCCCCGTTTTTCTGGCCAATTGTACCCTCTATTTATTTCGATTTGCCCTCCCCACACAAACTCACCGAGGCAAGGTAATTTTCCGGAATTTGCCCACCCACGTCCTGGAGACACCCTTACGCGGTTCTGAGCTAGATCACCCCCCCCTTCCCCCCAGGGTGGACAGCCAAACTCCGCCCCCGCTCATGGCTCCCTGCCAGGGCCAGTCTGGTAGATGACATTTTTGATGCTAAATCATTTACGAATAAACTTCTATAAATAAAAAATATAATAATTTGTCCTACGGAATGTGTTTGTATGGGATGGTGTTAAGAATGGATGACACTAACCTGGTATTCTCCCTCACTGTTTTCTCAAGCAGTTGAGATGAACGTATAACGCATAGTTCTGAATGTGTAGGCTGAATGTGTGCTTCAGTAGTAGGTTTGTATACACGGCCTCAACAACAACAAAAAGTGCCAGTTTTACTTCCTTACGTGTGTAACATTCTCCCCTCCCCGGAGTGAAGGAGTACCAGAAGGAGTTTCCCGACATTCCCATCGGATACTCCGGCCACGAGAGGGGCATCTACATCACTGTGGCAGCGGTGGGGCTGGGGGCCAAGGTGGTGGAGCGTCATGTGACCCTGGACAAGAGCTGGAAGGGCAGCGATCACGAGGCCTCCCTGGTGCCCGAGGAGTTGGCGGAGCTGGTGAAGGCCATCCGCATCGTGGAGCGCGCCCTGGGGAACGGAGTCAAGCGCATGCTGCCCTGTGAGAAGAACCTCCACGATAAGGTAGGGCTGAGGATGAGGAAGGTGATGAAGATCTGGTGGTTCTGTGCAGCTCAGTAGGTAGAGCACGGCGTTGACAACGCTTAGGTGGCGGGTTAGATTCCCACCGGGGCCACATATACTGAAAAATGTACGCGTTCACTACTGTAAGTCGCTTTGGATAAAAGCATCTGCTACTTGGCATATATTATATTCAGATAAAGTGGTTTTTGGGGCTGCTGGGGGGCTCATCCTGTTTAACTCATCCTGTTTAACTCGTGAGGAATCACAACACCAAATATTGGTGGAGCTACAATTAGCTGTCAATCACTGACTTGGTTTGAACCAATCAAAAAGGTTTTGCTCTTCACAACAAAACACAATGATTGGTTTAAATCATTGAATTACATCTTAGCATATGATAGCTCCACCCATTTTTGGTGTCATAATACCTCATCCTCCCATCGCCAGTGTAAAGCACTGTTCTCGTGTGTGGATGGGCCCCACGACCTGGTATCGAATCCAGATGGTGCCAGAGCCAACTGTCTCCAGAAGCCCCGTGGGGCAACGAATAATTTGTGGGTTTTTACTGGAAAGACATTGAATTTGAAATAAAATTTGAATTAAATGTGTGTGTCAGTTTGCAACTCACTGATGATGATGATGATGATGACTAAGATGACATTGAGGGGGTGGTGATGATGAAGGTGATTAAGATGACATTGAGGGGGTGGTGATGATGAAGGTGATTAAAAGCAAGGTTTACGAAGATTTTGACAGCGATGACAAGATGACAATTATCTTATTTACGTGAAATGGTTTCAGTTCAAATAAAAAATAAAAAAGAAGAAAATAAATAACACTATAAAATAATAACAATAAGAAGAAAAAAAAGTGCATTCCACAAACCAAAATATGAGAGAGACTGCGGTTGTCAGGGGGCTGATCCAAGGAGGAGGCAGTGGACTGGGTGTGACTCCTAACGGGATGTGACCCCAGAACGTACTGGCGCAAGGCTCTTATCCGCGTCTCCGTCTCTCTCTTCCCCAGCTGGGTAAGTCCGTGGTGGCCAAGAAGGCGATCCCCAAGGGCACGGAGCTGAGTCTGGACATGCTGGGGGTCAAGGTGGCCGAACCCCAGGGCGTGGCGCCCCAGGACATTTTCCAGCTGGTGGGCAAGAAGGTGACCGCCGACCTGGAGGAGGACGAGAGCGTCACGGAGGATGTGGTGGACGGCTACAGCAAGAAGGTCGTGACCTGAGCGAGCCGGGACCTGAGCTGAGCCGGGACACACCGGCCTTCGGGGCTTTGGCGCGTAGTGGTCCACAGCGCGGTGGGGGACGGTGAGGGTACACGGAAGGGTAGAATCACAACCTGCGGGATTAATTTTTCTCTGGCTTTTAATATTTTCTGTTTGGTTATAAGAAGGAGGTGATCTACACATACTTGGCAGAGGGATCGAATCACTTTTTTTTGGTGATCAGTTGTTTTCTATTGAAGACAAAACATCACAGAGAGTACAGTGACCTTTTTTGTGTTCTGTATATAAAAGTGACTCGACACGAGTTCAGCAAAAGTGACTCTTTTTGAAACTAAGAGTGACGAGGAATTCCAGGAGTTTGGGTGAAACAGAAATCAAAGAAAGCCCAGGCCA
Source organism: Aldrovandia affinis (assembly GCA_029706075.1). Classification (NCBI taxonomy): domain Eukaryota; kingdom Metazoa; phylum Chordata; class Actinopteri; order Notacanthiformes; family Halosauridae; genus Aldrovandia; species Aldrovandia affinis. The sequence goes on along the minus strand of JAINUG010000084.1, from coordinate 3,660,875 downwards.
AATATTGTACTATTCACATGCATGTCAATTCATGTTTTCTAACTAATAGAATTTATGCTTAATAAAAAAAGTTTTTTTTTCTGTCTTAACTAAGATCTTATTTTGATTAAAGATTACTACCTTTTATTATGCTTAGTACTATACTTATTTCAAGAAAACAAGTGGCATAATGTCTATTTTCCTGCTCAATAAGTCTGTTTCATGTGTATGTATGAGAGAAATTAATTAGTTCGGAATTAGTTTTTCTTATATTTACCACAAAAGCAAAGAGTATTTTTTACTTTAAGAAATATCAAAATGTATCTTTTTTTTTCTTTCCCTGTTGATCCACGTGGTTTGCTAGAGTGTGCACAGAATGGAATATGAAACATATTGTGTTTAATATAATGACGTAATCCTGGTCGCTTGAAACATGCAAAGTTCATATACACTACCGGTCAAAAGTTTTAGAACACCCCCATTTCCCAGTTTTTACTGAAATTTAAGGAGTCTAGTCAAGTCCAGTGAATAACCTGAAATGGTACAAAGGTAAGCGGTAAACTGGCAGAGGTTCAATGAAAAAAGTTTTGGTTACCAAAAACTGAAAAATAATAGAAAAATTCTAAAAAAAGGCCCTTTTCAGGGAACAAGTAATGGGTTAACGTGGGTTAACAGTCACTCTATGCAAGTCGCCGACTCTGGATCCAGCAAAAGAGCCCCAGACCATCACGCTTTTTTGACCGGTAGTGTATATATATTCCTACTCAGACAAAGAGAAGGGAGATGGAGACAAAGTGTTGAAAGTGTGACGGAGACTTTTGACCTTATCGACAGTGACGTTTCCGTTTTGCTTTATAATAATGTAACTGTTTGGGTATTGATTACAACACAAAGGTTTTGACTTACATAAATTACATTACAGGCATTTAGCAGACGCTGTTATCCAGAGGCACTCACAGTTTACATTTCTTTACATACAATCCATTTATACAGCAGGATGTTTACTGAAGTGGTTCAGGTTAAGTGCCTTCAAGGGTACAACAACAGCGCCCCTACCTGGGAATCAAACCTGCAACCTTTACATTCGAAGGCCATTTCCCTAACTAGGTAGGTGTAGGTAAGGCAAGGGTGCATTTTCCTGGCATGGTTTAGGTCCACTCAGCCCCTTTGAGGGCAAGGTAAACACAAATAAATTAAAGCCATTCTGAGTGATCACCTTCATCCTATGGTGAAGCATGGCCGTGCCCATCTAAGTCACCAGATCTCAACCCAGTTGAACACTTACATGAGATTCTAGTACATTTTCCACCAGCATCAAACAAAACACCAAATGATGGAATTTCCCATGTTCCAGTCCTCCAACAGAGTTCCCGACACATATATCACCATGCATGCAGTCGGTCATATATAATTGATTGAGACAACTTTGCGTTTAAATTATTTTCAAGTTACAGGGTATAAGTGTAAGTAGCCCACGTACAACACACGGCATATTTTAAAAGCACCATCTAACTTGAAATGATCTGCAGCAACGGCCCTCATGTTTAACATTACCCCCCACTTAAAATGGCTGGAAATAATAATACACAAAGATTATGATTGAGCCTAATTCAAAGACAAGCATTCAAGTATAATTCAAAGCTCAAGTTCTTGTGGCTCCGCTTGCTAGTAGGGGTGGGCGGATTGATACCAAAAGTATCGATACTACCAATGTCCTGTTTTGAGTATCGATACTAGCGCCAATACTATGTCCTGTTTTGTTGTACCCATTTTTATTTAATCTAGCGTGCCAATAGGATCCACATAACAGAAAAACGGATCCAAGGGATATCAGGTATCCATCCTTCCATCCATTGTACCCATTTTTATTTAATGAAAGAGTAGATAAACCGTGTCTGCAAGAACGAGAACTTGAAGCTGCAACATAAAAGAAGGGAGGACCCACGGGACACGGAAACATGCAAACTCCCCAGCAGCCAGAGGCAAGGGATATCCAGGTATATAGTAGTGAAATTAATATTTAATCAAACTGGATCTTCAGCGTTGGTTAATGTTACATTTTCAAACTGTAATTGGTCATCATTAACTGTTACTGTAGCAGACTATTCAGACATCCAAATAATATATTCAGCCCATTGAAACTTATCTAAATTAATTAATTTAATGGAATTGAAAAAAATAATATAGCCTACCTCAAACCTGAAAAGAACCTTAAAAGAAATGCTTAATGTTTGGCAAATCATTTGGTGGTAATGAAAATGTATTCAGAAGTAGCCTATTAATGATGCATTCACCTCATACTGTAAATCATGACACATTGCTCTTCCCTACATGAAAATACATCAGCCGCTTTTAATAATAAAAAGGATCGGTATTGGTGATTCTGGCCCTGGTATTACCAAATTTTGTGCTATCACCCACCCCTACTTGCTCGGATTAAAATGCGAGCCTGGACACGGCGGGAAGTCTTTGGCGGTATGTCAGGTATGTCACATTTGGGTGGGGGGGGGGGGGGGTGGAGTTAGTGTGCAGTACGGGAATGATGAACGCTGGGTCTATCGGGAACTAATGAACACATTAGCCACAACACAAATTCAGTCGTGACGTTCAGCATAACAACGTTGGCAGAATGTAATCAGAGCCGTGCAGAATGTAATTTAATATTCGTGACAGTGCTTTGCACACAAACGCTGTCGAATGATACTGAACGGGGAGTGGGGTGAACTGAACGGACTGCTAGAGGAACGAAGGCTCGCTGAATCGGACTGGATCAGCGAGACAATAGAACCCAGGCGAAGGTGGAACCGAACGATTCGCATACTCAGTGATTAGAATCGTTGCACTGAACTGCACGAAACAATTGGAATCTGCATAGTTTTATTTTTTTACATTTTTATTTTATTTTATTCTTTCCGTTTTTACATTTTCTTTTAAAAGTTGGCATTCATAACGAATGAAAAACAACAAAAACGGACATTCAGGCATACAGTAGTTTTTAACAGTACACTACATTACACAAGGAAAGGGGCACATTACATTACATTACATTACAGGCATTTGGCAGACGCTCTTATCCAGAGCGACGTAAAACAAAGTGTTAACCGTAGTCAAGAACAGTTTAGCTGAAAGCCACCCTAGGTGGGAAGTACAATTCCTGGGTGCTAGGAGCAACCACATAGTGAAACTAGGACCCTGGAGGTAAATCTGTAGCCACAATTCAGAGGTAGCAGTAAAGCACTCAATGCAGGAAATAATGCCTAAGCCTAATACAATACATAAACAAGTAGACGTGTAAACTAAGCAACTATGTCCCTAAGTTAACAAAAACCGGACTACGGGGCACAATATAACACATTTAAATCAAGCATCAAATATATAGGCACGGGACAGATATACATACACACGCAAAGAGAGAGAGAGAGAGAGAGAGAGAGAGAGAGAGAGAGAGAGAGAGAGAGAGAGAGAGAGAGAGAGAGAGAGAGAGAGAGAGAGAGAGAGAGAGAGAGAGAGAGAGAGAGAGAGAGAGAGAGAGAGAGAGAGAGAGAGAGAGAGAGAGAGAGAGAGAGAGAGAGAGAAGGAGAGTGATATCGTAATCTCCACCGCTGGAGGGAGTTGTCAGGATATTTGTACAACAATTTCCAGTAATCGCCTCGATCCTCCCCCACGGCGCGACGCTTCCCTTTCATGGCCACAAAGTAAGCACGGGAAAAAAGAGATAGTTAAGTTGTTAATGGTAACAAGAGCAAAATAGGACACCTAGCTTACTTTACCGGAGCAACTAAACGTAAGGTACGTGTTTTTTGCCTATTGTTTGTGCTGTTGTCATAGAGTAGTCTACGTGTTTATGTGCGGGGGTCTAAATTCGCTGTTTCACAAATCTTCGTTCGCACGAGGAAATACATGTCCAAGGAAAATTTGCCTAAAGGCTGCCGTGTTGGCGCACGAATCCCAGGATTTTCTTGGTATTCACTCAATTGGTAAACTGTTTTGTGTGTGTGTGTTTTCTACATTATGATTAGCCTATAATCCGATATTTATCATTGGATTATAATTTTTCCTTTTACGTCAAATCCAAAGAACACGGGAGTTGTTTTCCGTGTTCTGTATTTTTGGCTAGTGCCCAAATGTGAAGTTCAGTGGTTTCTGTTAGTATTAGACCGAGGGGTAGCCTATTACGTGTCTTCTTTAAACCGTAATGATAAACCCTTAAATTACGTAAAAGTAATGAACACTTTTTTTATTTGACATGTGTTTTAAGGAATTTTATTGCGTATTACATTTTAAATGTGACATATTATTATGTAGGGCATCCATATAACATTAATAATCTTTTCACTTTTTCTTATAGATTCGAGGACAAACGTCATACTCAGAAAGAGAACAATATATCGCAAACATGGAAAAGTTATAATTCTACTGCTTTTCCTTCAGTTTATTTCACTCTCTTACGGTGAGTCGGTGGCTCATTCTGTGGCATTCGATCAGTTCAGCTACACATTGCGAGGAGGCTTGTTTTTAGCATACCTTTATACTTCCGGGAATTCTTTCATTGTAAATGTATTACATGTATTTCTCGTTCCCTTCTCCTTCAAAACGATATATTTGAGCAAGGGATTACGCGAATTGTAGCGTTTGTTTGATGGTTCCTTATCTACCCTTGTGTGGAAAATTAAAGTATTAAAACGCGACCCTGTTATGTATGACTTTAAAGTGTTAGCAAAACGTAGAACATAAATTATGTTCTATTAGAATAAAATACAAATAAAAAGGTTTTATTGGACGCTTTGTATTGTTGGGATTCTTACAGTGCATGTCATTATTTTTTTCCCACAGCACGCGATGAAGTTCCAAACCTAAATTGCTTTAATACCTACGAAACCACAATGGTTTGCAACCTCAACTCCAGCAAGCCTCTCAACTGCAGTCGATATGGCTTAGATTTAGCGGAACCAACTCTGGGGTAGGTTTTTCCTTTCGTAATGAATTGATACGAGCAAGTTGCAGAGATTAAAAAAAAAAAAAAAAAACAGACATGTCAATTTCTTTGGAGATGTTTCACCCCCGATGGAAAATCCTATATGCTGAGAATATGATCTTGAGGGGGAAAAGCACAAACATGTCTCTATGTCTTTTAAGTTAAAGTGATAAAATCACTGTTTTCAGGTGGGGGTGCTATAACTTACGTGTTGTAAAACATGCAATTAACTGCCAAAATAAAGGAAACATCGGAGCAAAATAAGGGTTTTGGCGGCTCTATTATGGTGTGGGCTGCATTTTCTTGCCGTGGTTTATGCCCACTCAACCCCTTAGAGGGCAAAGAAAACAATATTCTGAGTCATCACCTTCATCCTCTGATGAAGCAATTCTATCATGAGTGGGAGTGGCCTCTTCCTGGATGACAAGGCTGAATGGATGAATCAGCATGAAAACGACACCATATGCCATGCCTGTTCTCGGTTGCCAGATCTCAACCCAAATGAACACTTATGGGAGATTCTGTAGCGGCGCCTGAGACAGCGTTTTCCACCACACAGCGTTTTCAACAAAACACAAAATTACGGATTTCTTGTAGAAGAATGGTGTTGCCTCCCTCCAATAGAGTTCCAGACACTTGTAGAATCTACGCTAAGGCGCAGTGAAGTGATTCTGGAGGCTCGTGGTGGGTGGCCCAACACGCTATGAAGCCACTTTGGTGGTTTGTGGCGTTTCCTTTATTTTGGCAGTTACCTGTATCATGACCCACACCTTCGATTATAATGTTCTAACACTATCACGATAATTTATATATGACAATAATGTCCTTTTCTCCAGGCATTTCACCTGCACATTCACCAGTACCAGCAGAGAGTCAAATTCTCTATCCAACTGCGAATGCACAGTTCAAATGTTGCAGATGGTCGCCACAGAGAAGTACAACATGAGCCTGCTGGAAGGAGGGAGGGTCATAAACTCAAGGAGCATCACCGCAATTGAGAACAGTAAGCAGGATTTAAAGTCGAATTATAATATAATAATATAATAATATACGCCATTTAGCAGACGCTTTTATCCAAAGCGACTTACAGTAGTGAATGCATACATTTTTGTGGCCCCAGTGGGGATTGAACCCACAACCTAAGCATTGCCAACGCTGTGCTCTACCACCTGAGCCACAGAGAATTCCTGTGACGAATAGCTCAGAAGCATGTAATCCCAACTGTATAAACTCCCAATGAACTGTTCAGCACCACGTTTTATCGTCTTGCAGAATGTGCGTTTTCGGGGCCTCTGATAGCCCTGGTGGGCAGTCCCGATCGGGGGCGGCGTTTGGCTGTCCGCCCCAGGGGGAGGAGGGTGAGCTGAGAAGCGCGTATGGGTGACTCCAGGACGTGGGCGGGGGCGAATTCTGTCTCGAAGGAAGCAGAGTTTGCTGCCCTCTGAGAATTAGCTTGCTTCATAGAGACAGGCGGTGAGTTCGTGTGGGGAGGGCAAATCGAAATAAATAGAGGGTATAATTGGCCACTAAATTGGAAGAAATATGGGAAAAAAAAATCTGTTACCAAAAAAAAAAAAAAAAAAAAAAAAGTGCCTTTTCTTTCCATAACGGTTAAAATCATGAGAAATCATTTAAACCAATACAAACAGGTTTTTACGTAGCGTTGAACTCTCAAAATAAAAGCAAAGCTTTGTTTATTCACCCAATAAAGTAGCTCTACTGTATAGAGTTAGTCGGGGTCAGTAAAGATTTGTAATTTACTGCTACTGCCATTGACCGTGCCCATGCCTTCTACAGTCAAGCCTAAAGCTCCTGAGATATCATCAGTGATGCCAACAAAAAACGGGGATTACAACGTCACGTGGAAGATGAACTACGCCGAGAGAGGTCCCTTCTTGGATTCATTGATCACTGAACTGAGCTACAAAAGGAAAGGGGGCAAGGTAAGCAAGCTGACGTGGGAACTCTCCAACACTCGCAGAAAAAAAGGTGCCATGTTGTACCTATTAAGGTACAAATGCTGGTCACTGTGACAGTACCCCTTTGGGTGCTGAATTGTACCTTTAGTCAGAAGAACATAATTGTACCCTTGCAAGTAAAAGAATGTTGCTTGCAGCCGTTTTTCCCATTTGGAACTTCTGAAATATTTTTGAATATCCGTGCATGACGTGTTTGTTACGATGTGAGTGTAAAACAGAAATAGCTGTTAGCTAATTGAAAAAATAATAAAATCCTAAATTCACAGTCGTCAGCAGGACGACCACTTGGAAATCGAAGGTCGTCCTTCTTAATTTGTAGTCATCTGAGACGATAGGACGACTGCTAATCTGGGCCCATGCAGCTGTACAGTTTCGATCTATGCAATTGAACAAAATATGCGAATTTGTTATGATGCATTTACGCTGAAGCTTGTGTGTTAACGTGGTAAACAACTAGTGTGATTTATCCAGATGGTTTTTTTTCAAGCATATTCCGATTATTTAGTGAGATGTGCAACCATGACTTTTTTTTATTTGGAACAAAACAAACAAAATGTAGCTAGCTGCAGCAAAGTCTGCGTGCTTCCACAGTGTAAATACTAGCCTACAGATGAACGTATCCCCCAAAAGGCTGTTAGTCCTTGCTAAAAACCTATGAGCCACAACATTAATTCAAACATCTTGGCACCCTTGGTAAAGATGACCAAAAAAGGCTATGAAAACATGTCTTTGTTGTTCATCAGCTTGATTTTACACTCAAAATATGAGAGAAATCCAACCTTTAATTGAAGCCAAATTATTCAAAGAACAAAAATCCTTATAAAAAAATAAACAACATTTTTCTAAAAAAACATGTCACAATTATTGGCACCCTTAGAAATGCTTATGAACAAAATCTTGAAAAATGTATGCAATCACTACTGTAAGTCGCTTTGGATAAAGGAGTCAAACGCAGGCTATATTTCATATTTCATAATATATTTCAGGCTGTCGAACCCTGACGCAAAGTCCGTGCAGAATTTCTGTTACCAACACAAGACATGCTGGGGGTGTTGTCGTGTCTCTTCCTGCAGGTTTCGGTGATTGTCAACCCGCCTCTGCATTTCTTTGAAATACCTGGCAGCCAGTTAGAACCGGGCAGTGATTACGCTGTGAAGGCACGATCCTACTCCACGTTCTACGATACCCAGTTCAGTGACTGGAGCCAGGAGGTGGTGTGGACTACAGGTGAGTTGGACACAGGTGCTGCCCGCAGGCCAGAGTATGAGAAAGGTGGGGGATGGGGGATATCGTAGCGGTCTAATGCATCCGTATTTTGGTTGGTGCCGTACGGTGTGTGCGCTGCCTGTCAGGGGCGTGGTTCGAAACCTGTCTCTACCAGACCGGCCCTGGTTGTCAGCCCCGATCGGGGGCGGCATTTGGCTGTCCGCCCCAGGTGGGAGGGGGGAGGGTGAGCCGGCTCGTGTCCGCCATGAAGCATGTAAGGGTTCCTCCAGAACATGGGTGGGCGAATTCCATCTCGAAGGAGGCGGTGTTCGCTGCCCTCCGAGAATTCGCTTGTCTCGTAGAGATGAGCGGCGGACTCGTGTGGGGAGGGTAAATCGAATCAAGTAGAGGGTGTAATTGGCTACTAAATTGGGAGGAAAAACGTTTTAGTAAACAGGAAAAAATCGGGGAAAAAAATAAATATATAATGTATGAGGAAGGTGAGGTCAAGTAACATTAAAACAGAGTGATAACACTCACAGTATGAGAATACGAAGTTTTTTAACTTTGTTGCCGAACTGTTAATCCGAAATGTACAGTGCACAAATTCTGCAGGTTATCGTTGAATGCTCTTTGGACAGCTGGGCATTGTGTGAAAGGCTTACCGCCCAACTGTTACTGACCGGTTTTCCTGCTTTCGACGTTGACGATAACACTGCTCCCTTCTGCCTTTCCTCAGCCTCGTCTGATTGGAACGTGCTGATGTTTGTCATCCTCGCCGTTTGTGCGTTTCTCGTCAGCGCCATCTGTGCCTTCTATTGGTGCTGTGTTCGGTAAGAGCAGCACTCTGGCATCCTTCCTTCTCCACGTAGTCACGCTGCTGTATTTGTAACATCTGCTAAATGGCATATGCTATATACTATATACTAACATCCGTTATAGCAGGCGTACAAAAGCGGATAATGGTAGGTGGTATATTGGTATAATGGTTAGGGGTCTGGGCTTATAATGCAAAAGGTTGCAGGTTCGATTCCCAGGTGGGCTACTGCTGTTCTACTATTGAGCAAAGGTACTTAACCTGAATTTCATCAGTAAATGTCCAGCTGTATAAATGGGTTGTGTGTAAAGAAATGTAGACTGTGTAAGTTGCTCTGGATAAGAGTGTCTACTAAATGGCTGTAATGTAAAGATGTATATTGTCACCACACAGGTAAAGCCACAAGAACAGTAATATTAAATGTAATTCTCTCTTTTGTTCTTCAGACTCAAGGAAAAGTGGTGGATTCCTACCCCGATGAATGAAATAAAAGACATGCTCCCTGGAAATGCCAAGGTGAAGTTCTTTAATCTCCCAGCCGGAGGTAGAGAGCAAGAGAGGCAAACCTAGTGCCACTATAAAGCCGAATCTACGCTGTGCGTGTCATCTTTAGTTCTCCTGCACAGGGTGGTATTTATGTACGGTTTAGTCCCTCCTTCCCTCTCCCTTTACCCATGCTAGCTTGCTAGCTAGTGGACGGCCTAGCTAGCTGGGTAATGGTAACGGTTCTGACTGACTGGACATTGCTATTGTTCACTGTTGTTAGCTATCTGATATAAATCTCATGGAGCGAATCTTCAATTTGATTATTATTTTGGTTATTTCTTGCTAGCTAGTAGACGACCTAGCTAGCCAGGTAACAGTAACGTTAAGTTCTGACTGACTTGACATTGCTATTGTTAGCTATTTGCTATTGTTAGCTGTCTAATATAACTCTCATGGAGTTAATCTAGCAAGTGGCAATTTTGGTTATTATTAGCTTGCATGTCTTTGAGGTTCAAACGTCAATTTTGACTGTCACTACAATTTGACCAGACGATTCTCAGCATGTCGTTAAAATGATTTGCTTCCCCTGGTCTGATCCTAAATACTTATCATGGGTAGGGAAGCATGTTATTACAGTGGGAGGCGTTTGTTCTTTGTTGTCAAATGTCAAAGCGAGACCTGGATGTCTTCCAAGTGTAGGGAGGCGCATCTTTGGCGTTGCGCCCAGGAGAGAAACTCAGCTCGGACTCAGGGAAGGCAGACACTAGTGTTGCAGGTTGAGGCATGTTTCATCACGATGCACTGGGAGTCCTCTCTGAACTCTGTTTCAGTAGAATCTCTCAAGAACAAACGAAATGCATGTACGTTTGTAAACGTTGGTACATTTTACATTCATTTTTACATTTTAAGCATTTAGCAGACGCTCTTATCCAGAGCGACTTACAAGATGTGCATTAATACATGGTAGGAACAATCATAGTTAGCGCACGAGATCAGTGCAGGAATACAGCGATAGACATCATTGCAGGCGTCTGCGTACCATACCTGGTAGCGGGTGTGGAAAATAATCCATTGGTTAGGTAGCTCACTTTACTTTGAACTTATGGGATATATATGTTTCACGTAACCCTGCATGCGTCTATATTATGAAATATGCTACGCATGCAATTTTATACCTTCACGAGTTTGTGATAGGGTCCGAATCGTGCGATAGCGGTTCGATAGGACGTTATCTGTGGACGTTGCTTTCTGTGTGACGGTAAAGACCGCCCACCTCCTCCCGAGTGACAGCGCTCTCTGAGCGTGTCGTCGCAGAGAGTTGAGCGGCGTTTTGCGCGGTCGGTCGAGCGCCGCATCGACGCACTGTTTCCGTGACGCACTGTTTACCCGATTGCAGATTGGTCTGAACCCAGCGGTACGGCGTAATAACTGATAAGATCGCATAATTGTGGCGAGGTTGGGTATCCGCTCGTGTTAGAGGTTGCTCGTTGTCCACGTGTTTACAGCATTTTTAAATATTTACAGTCATAATCTATGCACTCTATCTCCTGTCCTGAAGAGTCCTGAAGGCCTTCCAGCTCTGCATCACTGGTTTCACAATGGTGCCCCTTCTTTTCTCCTGTTTTTGCTTCCAGGTTTTTATCCCAAGTAATTTTGATCCATCCTCCAACGATCATGAAATTCTGACCGTTGGTAAAACTGAGGAAGAGCCATGGTGAGCCAGTTGATATTACTACGACAATAAGAAAGCGTGCTTCTATAGGCTGAATTACAGTGCTTAAAGTGACCCCCCCAGCCATTGAGAACAATGTTAATAACCTTTTGCAAGTGGAGTGCAATGCCCTTCTGCTGGTGACGGCTTTGGGCAAACACAAAATAGTCACAAAATGATTGCGTTCAAATGTCCTGTTTAGCCAAGCTGTTGGACGTCCAATTAGCTCTTACTGGCTAGTGGCCAACTGTCAATCACTCGACAGCTACTGTTAATTAGCATCTAAAGTCATAGCATGTAATCACAGTCATAGCATTTTAGTCATAGCATCTAATGCTAACGTGTAGTCTAATCTTGCCCGTATCTGAATCCTCCTGCCGTGTCTCCCGCTCAGGCTCACCACGCAGCTAATGGAGTGCGACCAAGACGACCCGTACAAAAATGTCAACTGCTGCGCGCCGGCGAAGGACAGCGGCGTCAGCTCGTCTGACGACAGTCACAGGAGCTTGAGTGTCTCCGAGGGCTCCTGTGGCTCCTCTGAGTCGGGGTATAAAAACTGCGTGTACCCCAGGGAAGCCACCCCCTCCCCAGGGTCCAGCTCCCCGGGGCTGCCCGGCTCAGCCTGGCCCGCGCTGCGCTCTGAGCCCGGCCTCGTCCCGCTGATGACCTCCGACCTCCGACCTCCTGACCTGGAAGCCCTCGACCTGCTCGGACGGGCTCCCGACCCGTGCGTGTCCACGGACTTTGAGTATCGGCCGTGCGACGGCGGCGTGGTGGCCGGCTCCCCACCAGCAGGGGGCGCCGGCCCGCCCTGCCCCTTCAACGCGGACAGCCCGGACACCTCGCTTCCATCCGCCGGCGTGGACACCTGCAGAGTGGAGGACGGATACGAGCCCTTCGGTGAGGCGGTCAACAGAACTCAGACTCATTTCCCAGCATGCACCCTGGGCCCCTGTGAGGAAGGCTACCAAGCTCTTCACACCCTGGTAGAAAACCGAACATACTGCCTTTCTGGCGCAGGTGAGGCTGAAGAGGAGGCTTGCTGAGTGGAGGGTCCACTGGACACTGGGCGAGAATGGGAGCTCTCACAATGCACCGAAACGGGGAATTCCTCTGTGCCTCTAAATTCGTGCAGAAGACGAACCTGGAAGGTCCCTGTCCTTCCTCTTTGAACACTGCTCCCATTATTCAAACTTTCAGTTCCTGACTCTCACCACAGCGTGTAAAAAGGTGAACGGTGCCCTGCCTCTGCATGCCATCACATGCTAAGTCTGTCAATGTCTTAAGACCGTGAAACAGTGTCTGTTTTGCATGTAAAACGCCTGTGAATATGCTTGCAATATGCTTTGTGTTTAACTGCATTGTGTTTTAAATTGTGGGAATGGGATAAGGGTTGGAAAACGCCAACCGTATTCTAAGCCACGCTAGCTGAAAACCTCCCCTGTTGACTCAGGAGATTGTAGACAAATGCGCTCTCTCCTCCGAAACACACGTTGAGATGTGATCCAAGCCAACCGCTGCTTTTCACACCAAAGTCTAAGCTAAGCCGAGTGGGAGGAAGACACTTTGTGCGCAGCTTCATACCAACAGACTGTGGATATCCTGATCGACCAGCAAGGGATGCTGGTGTGCAATGATAACCTCGCTGACCAAATACCTCCCTCCCTTTCACCAATTGTGCATCAACCTGCAGGGCTGCTGGCCACAGTCGACACTGGCATGCTCTGGAATCGGAACCAGACCATGGGACCAATCTATGCGCTAGAACAGTGTCTTAACAGGATGCAGACCGTGGGGCTCATCCACACACTAGAACAGTGCCTTAGCAGGATGCAGACCGTGGGGCTATTCCACACACTAGAACAGTGTCTTAACAGGATGCAGACCGTGGGGCTCATCCACACACTAGAACAGTGCCTTAACAGGATGCAGACCGTGGGGCTCATCCACACACTAGAACAGTGTCTTAGCAGGATGCAGACCGTGGGGCTCATCCACACACTAGAACAGTGCCTTAACAGGATGCAGACCGTGGGCCTCATCCACACACTAGAACAGTGTCTTAACAGGATGCAGACCGTGGGGCTCATCCACACACTAGAACAGTGCCTTAACAGGATGCAGACTATGGGGCTCATCCACACACTAGAACAGTGCCTTAACAGGATGAGCCACCCAGCAGCCCACTTTTATCATATTTTATGGCACTGATGTGCAAATTGTGTGCTGTTCTTTTCCGTGTGAGAAGCTTTGTTTAAGTTTGTTTCGATACATATCAAGTTTCAATAATCATATCTCATTTGAGTCTATGTGGGGACTTTAAATATTTTGTATAGCAGGTTATGTGGAACATAAAATATGTAAAGAAAATAATAAATATATTGAATTTACTCATGGTAAACCATGTTGTATTATTTCCATTGCAATTGTTGGTTGTCATTTATAAGAGTAGTAAGATACACACAGAGCGCTGTTATGAAACAGTGATCTGGTACATGTTGAAAGTGTGGCGTGTTTTTACATTCCTGGCATTTGGTGTTTCTAACTTCCTCATAATGTGACACAGTTGCTACATTGTGTTGGTCTCTGTGCAAAGTTAGGAATTCAAATTACCCAAGGCCGAGGACAGATAAGTGTTATTCATATGCAAATAATGGTGGAAGTAGACCTAGGCTAAAATGGAAATCATCGGTATGAAATGCTCCTCCTTTGCATACAATGGTAATAACACGTGCCTTTATTTCTCGAACACTAGAGCGCAAGGTTACGGTAGCGCGCGGATGGTTCGTCCAGCGGAGTTGGGGATTATTCATTCCGTCTCGGCCCAGCCGAAGAGTTCTGTTCATATACCACTGCAATCAATAAAGCGATTATTGATTAATTAATAAGGGGCTATATCTGGAGCGGAGCAGAGCAGACAGTAGTAAACGGTTTATTTGTTTAAATACAAAATAAGATACGATAATGTACAGCATTGTGGCAGCAACCAAGCTGAATTGAAAATACATTTTACATTGGTATGATCTATAAGACAATCAAAAAAAAAAGGGAAAGAAAATCATCTCAAGCGTAAAAACATAAGATAGGCATAAAATGAGATAGCCAACACGCAATAACATGACAAACCGACATGACATACTCAACGCCCATTACAGTGTCCACTTATTCAGAAGTCTGGTCATGTGTGGAATAGCAAAAACTATTTTTACACTAACCTTTTCCTTCCCAGTGTTACAGGTATGGTACGCAGATGCCTGCAACGATGTCTATCGCTGTGTTACTGCACTGATCTCTTGCGCTAACTATGATTGTTCCTACCATGTAGGCCTATTAATGCACATCTTATAAATCGCTCTGGATAAAAGCGTCTGCTAAATGCTTGAACGCTCGGTTCTACACTGGACAAGGTCCAGTTTCGCTGAGGACCGTGTCTGGCGTTGGCTTATCCCCCAGTTCGCCCAGTTCGCTCAGGGACTGGGGGGATTTGAGCTGGCGCAGGGTGTGCCGAGGTCATCGCGCCGTGAGCAGAGGGGTGGGGGTGGCGACTACACGCCTCGCTGTTAGAAGTGAACTCCCAACCCAGGATGATTCGCACAGATCTTATCTGCACCTTTTCAAAGGCAGGTAGTCATATCATACATCAGTAAGGTCGTGAGGAACTGATATACTCCTCAGTGTTTGTTTAAGAAAAACCTGCAGAACGAGGTTAATGTGATAAAGTGATCTGTGAAAGAGCTTGCGATAACTTGTCACAGTAGTTCTCTCAACCGCAAACCCGAGGTTCTTTGCACTCTAGGAGGGAAACAGTGAGACCAGTAATGTCATTGCTCAACAGCGCAGGGAAATAACTGTCAACATAATGCATAGACCGTCCGCAACTTTGACCGCGTACACCGTCTTTAACAAAGCTTCAAAGAATAGAGCGCGTCAGAAGTTCGGAAGCACTCGTGCACAACCAGAATTTAAAAATGAAAGCATCCATGCTGTGTCGTGGCAATCAAGGCCGAAATAACCATATATATTGGGGGGGACACATCCCCCCCAATATTCAGATATGCTCAAAATGTCCCCCCAATATATAAGCTGATATAAAAATATAAATAAATTGATTTGGTCCCCCAATGTTGACTCCATGGTTACGGCCTGTGGTGGCAATGATAGAGATCATTGTGTAAAGACATAGTCATTTGGGGCCTGAAGGATTACAAGATAGTAAAGGAATTGTTTTAATGGAGAGGTGTGGGAAGTTTCCATCAAGAAAAGCACATACAATTGTATTACTTATTGTTTTACTTACTTACTTTTTACAGGTCATCTAAAATTACAAACAGAGCTGGATAACTGAAACGATTAAACTATGCTGTTTTCGCTGTTATCTTTATTTCTTCTGGCTTTATTTTATTTTATTTGCATAACCACAAGGTTCTGTGTCTGAAAGACAAGTTGGATGAGTGGATGAGCCCTGTGCGCCCTCTACTGGTAATACAGCGTCTTGCATGCACAGTTCACGCTTCCGTCACATGATATTATTATATAATATTTAAATTAGACCATCCTACCTGCAACAATCAGGTTCATCAGCCAAATGGTGTCATCCTAATTTAGGTAAACTGTTCATCGTATAATAAAAAAGCGATGATGATGTTGTCAAAATGTAACTGAATAGATAGTTTACAATTTGATCAAGTAGGCTACCTGTCCTTGCTGCTGGCGAGCAAGCGTCCATGCATTGCTCAAAGACTCTAGAACAAGCAAGGCAGAATTGGGTAACCCGCAGACTGAACGTTTCCTCTAGAAGAGGAAATTATCATTATTATACACTTGTTACGTGCCACTTCATTTCAGAGGGAAATAATTAATTGAATAGCTAGTACTTTTGCTTTTAACATACGCATAATGCCCTTACCCACTATATAGGCTATATTCGACGAACATTTTAGGAAAAAAGTTTTTGATTCCTTCATATATTTACAGTTGTTTGTATTGCTGTTGTTGCTGTTTATTCTGGTAATGGTGTCATATAAACAGAAGCAAAGGACTGGCGTAGGCGTATTTAAAGACACAGTGTGCAATGACATTGCCAAATGATCTTTGGAGCTGAAATCCATGTGAACGGAAATGTTTTTAAATTGAGGCATAGCAGTTGAATGCGATTGTGTACAAACAAGTACGTAGCCGACATTGAGGAGGGTAATGATGAGCAGTCTGCGGATGAGCAGCGACTGTGCTGATCTGACGGTCGGTGGTGGGGTCAGGGGCGATTAAACGATTTGACCTTTAGGGGGGCTCAGCCCCCAATGAGAATGTGAGATGTACACAAGCAAAAGTACATTCCCAAAACAAAAACACCACACTGGTGAAGTACCACTCTTTATCTGTGGTATTTTTAAAAATAGATATTAAGTAAAAAATGTTTTGTTTTTTTAAAATAATGACTAAACGTTTTCAGGGGGTCTGGGATGAAAGACAACCAAAGCGATTGCCAAGCGACCGGAGCTAGAGGACACAGTACAGTCAGCAGATGTAAAGTACCTTTGCCTGTAAACCCCACTTATTCAGTTGGAGTGTTGCCAATTGTGTTTCGTCTATTGTTTTAATACTTTGCATACTGTTCTTCAGTACCACGCCCAACAACGCTGAATTACGAAACAATCAAGGTGCTTTCCTCTTCGCCATGGCCAGATTCCACGGTTGATTTGTCAGCCTCAATGTCTACAGATTGGAACTGCCCTTTACACTTTTCCGTCTACCAAAACGAAGGCTTGAACTCCCTTAGTGTCGTACGTGCAAGCTGAAACGCAACAAGGCGTGTGGGTACTGCCACGGTTTCTCTTTCAAAAAGCAAGTGCTGCCATCTCCTGGCGGAAGGTAAAACACCAGCCGCGGTGCCCAAAGACGAGGGCTCGTCGCGATTCAATGAAAGGAGAATCCATTAAATAATAAGAGAACTTTAGCCAAATAATAAGCCCAGTAATAGGGAAATAGTCAACCCCTGGACGATTTTATTTCCATTCATACACATGAAATATATATATAAATATATCCCTCTCATTCATAGATGCCTTCCGATGTGATGGCTCTATTTGAGCTTGCAATGTATCACTTCCAGAGGCATAGACCGGCAGCCTTTTGTGGCATTAACTGTCACACAGTCCTGGGCAAAAAAAATCACCATGGTGCACAATATATATGATATAAAAAACTATATATGAATATTTCGCTACCATTTACTATTAAACTTGGCCTTGTTTTTCATTTGAATATAGAACATTTCAATGGTTAGGGAGCTACCAGGTTGCAGGTTTACTGCCGTTTTACCCTTGAGCAAAACTTTGGCCTTGTTTCCAGCTTCATTTGTTCTGGATAAGAGCGGCTAAATGCCTGTAATGTAATGTAATGTATTCATGGGGGAGGGCTATCAGGTTATCTGTGGACATTGCTTTCTGTGTGACGGTAAACCCCGCCCACCTTATATTGAGTGACAACATTCTCTGGGCTTGTCCTCGCGCAAAGGCGAACGGCTTTTTCCGCGTTCTGAAACGGGCTTCAGAACTAAAACGAAAGGTGTACCAAAAAAACCCAACTAAAAAAAACCCTAAAAAAGGGCCATCCCTCGTAAGTTAATCGAAGGTACATCACTTCACAAGTATCTGCTACCACAGATAAGAGTTGTAAATATTAGAAAGTAGAATGATATAAGTAACGATACTCCAGTGAGTAGTATATACCTTGAGCCTCTTGATATCAGCACATACAGGTTCATTCAACTTTATTGGTTGAGGGTAATTAGCTGTTCGTCAGGGCCTAGAGCCATAACGGAAGAGCTAATTAAGTTTGCAACAGCTGCAGCACATTAGTAAAAAAAAAAAGATTAAAAAAGGTGCACACATTATCAAAAGTAATGCTGTAAAAAACCCCCAACATATTTATTTCCCTTTATACCAACGTAAAAGCACATCCAAACAGTGTCCACTCCGTCATGTGGCATTTGTAGTCGACTCAACGCAGAGCGTCAGATTAAAAATCGTTATTCCGTTAACAGATCAGTCGAATAGGAACCGCGCAGCGGCGTCCCCGCGGCCAGGGCTGAGAGACACCGATCTGGAACCCTCCCCTCCAACCTCCTCTGCGTTCTCCCGCGGCTTAAAGCCAAAGCTGAAACGCCCCCTCCTGGCAGCGGGGGGCGCTGTGGCTAAGTGGCAGCGTTTGTACACGGGTCTGTCTCGCGCGAAGTCTGAGCGCTCAATGCCTCGGGTGAGCTCCGCTGACGAGGGAACAGTTTGTGATTTGTGTTCGAGGGGCTTATCGCTATGGGGCTTATCGCACACCTTGTTTTTTCTGACTGTACACCTCAGCCGCCCCACCCGTGAACCCATCACTGCCCCACTCCTCCCCCCCACGCTGCCCCCCCCACCACCTCCCCCGCTGAGAGGAATCCTACAGCAGCTGTGCAGCGAGCCTAATTTCTAACTCTGCTGCATTGCAGAGCTTTCTCCTCAAATGAGGGAGAGACTGCACAAGAGCCAGGACTGACAGAGTGTGAGGCCCAGCAGGCTGTGAAGCCCCATGCGGGGGAGGGAGGGGTGGCGGGGGCTGGCTGTGACGCAGTGGTACGTGCACAAACAGAGTGGGAGTGCAGTCACTCACTCACTCATCCTCTCTCCAGGGAGGGAGACGGGGGGGGGGGGCACTGTAATAGATTAGTTCAGCTCCCCCGCTGTGCCACAGGGACTTGAGTGGACAGGGGGGGGGGTGTATGTCAACACGGCGCTGTGTCCTTTCCCTGCCACCGGGCGTGAGGGGGGGGGTGAGGGGGTGAGTGGGTGAGGGGTGTGGGTGTGAGGGGGGGGTGAGGGGGAGGGGGTGAGGCGTGAGGGGGTGAGGGGGTGAGGGTGAGGGCGTGAGGGGGTGAGGGCGTGAGGGGGTGAGGGGGTGAGGGCGTGAGGGGGGTGAGGGGGAGGGGGTGAGGGGGTGAGGGGTGAGGGGGTGTGGGGTGTGGGGGGATGAGGGGTGAGGGGGTGTGGGCGTGAGGGGGTGAGGGGGTGGGTGAGGGGTGAGGGGGTGAGGGCGTGAGGGGGTGAGGGTGAGGGGGTGAGGGGGGTGAGGGGGGGGGCGAGGGGGTGAGGGGGTGAGGGCGCGTGGGCGCTGGGGGAGGGGCTGAGGGCTCGCTGAGGGGGTGAGGGGGATTGAGCGTGAGGGGGAGGCGTGAGGGGGTGTGACCACTTGCCGGGACAGTTTCTCATCTTCGCAGGGCACGCAGGGTCAGCCATGTTAGCACAGCAACGACACGGCAAGCTCTCCCCGTCCTTGTGACGCAAAGTGCCGCTTCTCCGTGACTGTGGGCTTACCCGGGGGAAGGAAGCACGGAGCAGCTATTTCAGCCTCTTCCGTTTCCATCTCGATGGCACCGTGCTCTCTTGAGAACAGCGCTCTCTTGAGTACACAAGTATAAATAAATGTGATTATTAAATACGCTAACGATGAACTGGATACAATTGAACTGGAAATGATTTTGGACCCAGTTTGTCTCCAGATCAAGCCTTTCGGTGCCCGCGCATTCATGTGACTGTGTCTTTCATTTTCATTTCGTTCTGGCTCCAGACAACCTCACGAGTCTCTGGCTTCTGAAGCCCATTAGGATAATGATCCATATCAGAGACGGCCATCATAAACCCCCACTGAGAGAGAAGATAATGGAGATGGAGTCTCCACACCCCTCAATCTTCATCTCTCTCTATCTCTCTCTCTCACACACACACACACACAATACATGCATTGGCATACACACACTCTCACACACACACACATGCATGGGCATACACACATGTGCATACTCATACCCATGCCCATACCCACACACACACACAATACATGCATGGGCATTCACACATGTGCGCACACACACACACACACACACACACACACACACACACACACACACACACACACATGCATGCAGTATTTGCCCAGATGTGTACGTACACAGAGACAGATGCACACCCACCTGTGCACGCACGCACGCACACACATCAGGCTAGATATTGTTTGCATGAGAAAATAAAATGTGCTCAGAATACACAATTTCTGAACACATAACTTTTCCGAACACATCTACTGCGGATTGGCACAGCCTGCTCAAGGCCAGGGTGTGGTTCCTGGAACACATTTCCCAAAACATTTTTGTGATGATTATGATTTTTCATGGCGGGCAGGGAGGAGGGGGGCGGGGGGGGTTGAAGTGGCACAACATAAGGATGCATGCCTTTCACAGTGAAGGCAGCTAAAGGCATCTTACATCGGTAATGCTATGCAGAGATCGATCAGGCCAGGCTTGTGGGCATCCATCTAATGCGTTCTCTGTAGCAATTATTCCTCTCTTAAGAGTCGTATTCAGAATGAGCAGGGAGGGCCCTTTCCCAAGCGAGGTCCTGAAATCTTTGATGCACTTCGTTGCTATTCTCAGACGTGACCAGTAGAGGGCAGCAGAAGCAAAGCTGTGAAATGAGACTGCGGTCCACTGTTCTCTGCAGTCAAGGTCTTTCAAGGTTAAACGCCACATCTGCATCAAAGTCACAACCGCAGGCTCATCTGTGCTTCCGTTAGGCCGGCACACTGACTCCCATTCGCACGCCAGACTAAACAAGGCCCTTACCTCCATCGAATTAACAATATTAATCCACATTATTCAAAGCAGCTGCTTGTAGGTTCTACATACGAAGGTGAGCAATAAAAAAAAACTGAATGCACCGGTTCCGTGGAAACGTCCACAGACCAACCACCTGATTTTGCCCTGCATCAGAATTGCCTTCGCAGGGAGTGATTCAATATTAAATATAGAAAATAATGCACTAGATTTGGACACATTTCCCCCTTAAATGAAGACCTGGGCAGCCTCCTCCCACTCCACACGTCGTCTGAATCGAACCTGATTAAAGCCGCGCGGGAGAGAATCCCGTCGCGATCGAGCGTTCTCGCTGAGCACAGACTGAACCGTCCCCCTCGGTCTGTCTCCGGCCCGGCTCAGAAACGCGTGGGAAGTGCGTGCGCTCACCGGAGTATGCAAGTCAGCGGAAAAAACAAAAGCCCCCGGGGGTTTCGCACCTGAAAAACTGCTGCTCACAGAGGTTCTGCGCTCCCCCCTCCTGCTCACAGAGGTTCTGCGCTCCCCCCTCCCGCATTAATGCATCCGACGCCCGAAGCCGACGGCCTCATTTGTGTCAGTCGACACTCGCGCACCGGAGTGCGAGAGTTCACGCTTAATACCTTTGGCGATGTTTGATTAGGTCAGCTAATTTCACATCCCCTGCCCGTGCACGAGTATACACTCCGCGCTTCCTAGGATGTCTACAAGCCTGACTGTGCTACAGCCCTGGGCTCCCCTGGTGGATGTCAGCACGCGGGCCAGGAATAAACACACATCATCGTTTGTGTGGGTTTCCCGGGGAGCAGGTCGCAGAGGGCCTGGACGCGCTGTGCGCAGCCCACTCCCCGTAGAACACTTCCCAGCAACGATCCCTGAACGCTATCACGAAGCGCTAAGGGGGCCAGAGGGATTGCTGACAAATACTAACACCAAAACAGCGCCGACTTCCCTTCATCCGAAACCCATCCTGCTTGCCATGTTTCTGCTTCTTATTTTGCATTACCGGCCTAGAGGGTTAAATCCAGTTTTTCTCCCACTTTAGTGGCCAATTATACCATCTATTTATTTTGATTTTGCCCTCCCCACACAAACTTCGCCGCCCGTCTCTACGAGGCAAGCTAAGTCTCAGAGGGCGGGAAGGCGGAATTCTCCCACCCATGTTCTGGAGACACCCTTATGCGCTTCTCAGCGAGTTCGTGCCGGCTCGCCCTCCCCCCTCTCCCCCTGGGGCGGACAGCCAAATGTCGCCCCCGATCGGGACTCCACACCAGGGCCGGTCTGGCACAGTCGGGTTTCATGATAGGCAGCTCACATACGTAAGTGAGTGCGTTAGACTGAGCATAGAGGGGTTCATTGATAAGGCCCTGCTGGTCGACCCGTCTCGTTAATTAGCTCGAGCGCGAGTGGTGACGGAAGGGCAGTGGGAAGTTGAGTCGCGAGCCGCTGGCGAGACAGGAGCAGACTTGCTTCATGTGAAAAGATGTTCCATCACAAAAAACAAAAAACAAACAAAAAAAACAAAAACCTGACACTGAGGAAACAACGCAGCGCAACCCCAAACAGGGATAGGAAGGTCGGTCACCGAGCGCGCGTAAGGTGATATGCGCGCGTACGAAGGTGATCAGCACTTCCTCCTTCCTGCGCTCCGAGCAGACTGTGATATCTCCGTCGAAGCGCCGACGTGAAAGACCGCGGCACTCAGCACTTCCTCCTTCCTGTGCTCCAAGTCGGCCACTCCTGTCCCGTACCCGCGGCTGTCAGCTCCCGTTAGCCACCCGTTGTTCTGCGATGTAAAATGAGGGGACGCCATAAAAAAGGCACTTAAATTTGAGAAGGGACGGCCTAATCGGAGAGCGACTCTCCCGAAATTAACAATTAAAAGTCAACGAGCGCACTAAGTCAGCAACTGCGCCGACTCAGCCGCGGTCCCCCGCTTCCGCTCTCGCTTGGCTCGACGCATTTTAACGACGGCGCTCGCGAACACATCTCCGAAGAACGTATCGATTCGCTCCGTCTCGCTCGTTTCAACGCGAGGATGATTACCGAATCCGTCTTCCCGAGGAACGATAGGGCTGACGGATATTCTCGCGGGGGCCGGCGCTTATACGCAGCCGTGACCCGCGGGAAACCATAATGGAGGGAGGGAACGCCAGCGGAGGCCAGGTTTCCCCATCATGCATCTGGCACCAAAAACATCCTCTTAGAACCAGAAGTGCATCCGGTTATGGAGGATGGCCAAACGGGAGGACGCCTGAGCACAGCGCAGGGCAAGGTAGGAGGGTGTCTGTATCCCACCGTTATGGCTGTGTGTCTGCATTCCTCATTAAATTATCTATTCCTGATTTTGTATTTGAATAGATATTAGTTGAACTCAGAGTTGGCATGGCTTATACACAGGAGCATGTTCAGAAAACCTGAAGCTGGCGTCTTATAAAACATAAATTGCATACACTTAAATGCAAGGCTTCATGGACAACTCCAATTATTACCACGTTCATCACAAGACAGGAGAGTGTAAGAGGCTGAGCTTTCATGGAAATAATCCCTCTCCCTCTCCCTCTCCCTCTCCCTGCATGGTGGGCTGGGAATGTGACCCTGCTACTGCTGCTCTGGCTGGAAGGACTGAGGCAAACAGAGAGAGGGCAAACTGACCTGAGAACAGCTCAAATATTGGCTTCTCTCCGGGAACAATCCCAGGATTCTCTTTTGCGTGACTGTGGGGTCGGGCCCCGAGCCAAATTGCAGATGGCCCGGCCGCACGGTGTCATATACTGAGAAGGGAATGACCGTGGCGTTGGCAGCAGGAGAGTCAAGCCTGTCCACACTTTTAACCCGTTGATGAGTGAGTTTTTTGAGAGTTAATTTAGCAGGCGCTCTTAGCCAGAGCGACTTACACAGTTTACATTTCTTTACATACATTTCTTCACATTTATACCATTACACTACACTGCCAGTTCTATGGTTTCCAGTAGTTTCATAGTGTTCTGTTCTGGAATTTGACAGTTCTTTGAGGGTGCCGTTACAAGCCCTTTATGATGTCATCAATTACAATCCACTAGAATGCTACGGCATAAATACGATTAGCCTGCTGAGCTAAAGACCAAGGTCACCAGCCATGGAAACTGGAGATTTAGCCATCTCGGATTGGATTTTTTCAAACTCCCCCCCCAAAAAATATAAATTGAAATGATCAATTAAACATCTCAAATGAAACAACAGCCTCTTTAATATACATACATATATACAGTATATATACAGTTATATATATATATTATAGCTGTAGTTGGAAAGCTACATTTACCACTATGTTGGTTGCTACATTTTAAGTAATCCAGTTTTTCTCCTCCAGCAACAAACACCTGGAGTTCTATTTTCTCATTTCTAAACAGGATTAATCTCCTAGGATGAAGTCCCTACGTTTTTAACTGTTGCCTCACGGTGGGGAACAACATGGCGCTGCTTATAAAGTTTGTGTACGGTAAAAAAAAAAAAAAAATGGATGGTACAATTTCCCCCGTGGGCATTCAGTCCTCGCCACATTCCCCCCGCGTTGACGTCATCGGCCCACTTTTGCGCTCGCATTCGATTCGCTCACGGGATTGGAGTACAAGTACAGCGTTACATGAGAAATGGCGCCTTTTCGCGCTGAGTCCAGGAGAAATGTGGAGCAGCAGAATCTCACGGCCGTCTGGCTGGACTCAGTCCATGGAGCCGGCCCTGGGCTGGGTCAGCACAATGCAGGAGAGAGGAACATAAACTAGAGAGGAGACGCGCTCCCGTTCCAACGAGGTGCCATAAAACCCCCCGCCTCTCGGCGCGGTATCGATCCTTCCACACAGTCAATACAGCCTAATCCCAGCCCCCGGCTCTCACAAGGTCGACAGGGCCGTTAAACATTTTAATGTGCGTCCCGAACAGGGGTGTTAGAAAGGGCCCTTTTTTAATCTTCTTCTTCTACTTCTTGCAAAAAGGGAACAGATTAAAAAAGAAATTCCTGTCTGATAAAATGGGACGAGCCCAGTGCCCCGATTTAGTAAGTGTTTCTCTTAATCGTTTGTTTTGGAGACTTTATTGAACGTGCCTGTGAATTTAGGAATCAGGAATTTCGTTCATTTTAAACTGCATTAAAAGGTCTCCTACAATCAGGTCTAACGAATTTTGTCTGGTCCGATATGATTTTAAACTGCCATTAAAAGCCGGCACGAGTTTGTCGAGGAGCAGGAATGGCATCCGTGGTCGGATTTCCTCCCGGAGGAGGCGGATCTGCCGGCCCGGAAAAATTGGCTCGTCACCTGCGGCAGACCCGTGGGGGGGGTGAATTGATATATAAACAGAGGATACAATTGGCAGCCAAATTGGGAGGAAAAACAGGGAAAAATTTGAAACTATAAATGTAGAAAAGCGGCAGGTACCGTGAGAACGTACTGAAGTTGAAAGCATTTTCAGCGTGAATCTGACGTGAGTGGGGGAAAAACAAGAGTGATCCAATACAAGAGTGATCCAAAATTTCATCAGCGAGCGTTGGGGTGGACCGATTGACTGCCCTGCAAACTCGTGGAACATTTTGTTGTTTTCCCCTCTCTCTGGGCATGCCCTACGCGCATTAGTCATGCAGCGATGGGGATCAGAGTGAAGGAGCACTCTGCCGCTCCCCGGCCCAGGACCGATGCCAAGAGCAGGCCCCCCCCACGACCGTTACTGCTGCCCCACTGGCAGAGGCACACTGAGCCCTGTCCCTGATTTAACAAACACAATAAAAAACACACGCAATCCAGAAAAAGGAGTGTTATGTTTGTTAACGGCCTGTCCTCTCTTTAGTCTGGCGTCTTCTACCTCTGGAGAGTGCGCCATAAACAACGTTCTCTTGTTGAATGTTGAACGTTATCCACAAGCCGCCCGTTGCATAACACGCTTGATGCAAAGCGCCGTTCGGTTTAAAGGTTGGGCGTTGTGGGTTGTCTCGCTCCGCAGACACGCCGGTCGAGCTAAGCGGATGCCTTTAATTGGTACGCTCAGGAAATGACCGCAGGTGGATCATCCGCTTTCCCGTTAAAACTGTTCGTGGACGGGGCCTCCCGCGTGGTCTAGTGGTTTCAACGTCCGACGCTGGCCACGGCCACAGCCACGGCGACTGGGGTTCGATTCCCCATCGCGCCAGAGTCGGCTCTGGCCGGGAGTGTCACCAGGGGGTGGCAATTGGCTGTCCGCCCCAGGGAGGACAAAGACACCATTGATTAACCGTTAAGGCCAGGGTTCGTCATTCTCAAGACTCTCGGTACGTCCCTGTTTGCTTGACCATTAAGACCCTTTTGAAATTAATTTTACGAATATAAATAGGCCTACATGCGTGACAGATCATAAATTATTCAGCTAGAACACTTAAAGCGAGCTAGTAATCGCCATCGGACTCGAGTAATCCTCGTTGCTGTGAATATCCGGTCGGGGGGAGGATCTCATTTTCTGCCGTTTCCCCGGGGATGTTCTCAGCTCAGGAGGGGGTGAACAGATTGGCGTGAGGTCCCAGGGCCCGGTGCTCACGGTTCCACCTCACAGGGGTGCAGCGAGCACCTGCTTAGATAATTGATTGATGACCTGAACGAGAGCAAAGTCAATTCCAGACTCTCATGCCATCTGGGCTATTTATCACCACCGACTTCAACCAAATTACTCACCACCCCGCCACCGCCACCAGGGCTGCTCACAGACAGATAAGACGACCGCGGGACTGTGACAGAAGACGCACGCGCAGCTGCCAAAATAAAGGCAACACTTGGGTAAATGAGGGATCCTTTAAACGGGTGCTGTGTGTGTGCCTGTAACAGATAGCCCCCCTCCCCCTATAGGACGAGTCGTATTTGCTATTTTGCTACATTAGGTGGATGCACTTTATCTAATGTGTTCGTGCATGCATTTTGCTTTGCTTATTCTTATTTTTGGTACATAAAACTCCTTTTGTTCTGTAGTTTATTGGGGACAGGTGCTGGAAATGAGCCTTCGGCTATAAACAATTGTGTAGCAATGCATCTGCTGCTTGTTTTCGTTAACGTTGTAACAATGCTTTTTCCTGTGCCCCAGACAAAGACGCCATCCTGTAATATTAACACTGTGAGCCCCGCAGTGTCACGTGCAACATCAGCAGACTTCATTTTACTGTCATTTGGTTTTTATTCATAACATTGTGGGTTTAAAAAAATCTGTGGCGGAGCTCGATTGAATGCGGGTTGAATTGGCGACTCTAGCACTCTGCGGTTTTGAAGGGACAGTCTCAGAGCTGGCCAGAGCTGCCATGCCACTGTTGGCCACCAGCTATCATGTCCTTGACATGACATTTTTTTAACATTTTTTTTTTTAGAGCCAAAAGTGCTTTGCTGGTTTAGAGGCCAGACTGTTGATTTACTCCTCTTCGAATCCCTTTATAATAACTGCTGCTATGTTTACATTTTGAGTTGTAAAGGGCCCTATCTAGAATTTACTTTGCTCTCGTTCAGGTAAGATCTGGTGACTGAGACAGCCATGGTATATATTTTACATAGTTTTCATGCTCATCAAACCATTCAGTGACTACTTCTGCCCTGTGGATGGGAGCATTGTCATCCTGGAAGAGACCACTCCTATCAGAATAGAAATGCTTCACCAAAGGATGAAGGTGATCACTCAGAATAGCTTTGTATTTATTGATGTTCACCTTGACCTCTAAGGGGTTGAGTGGACCTAAACCATGCCAGGAAAATAACAGATAACATGGCCACACCATAACAGAGCCGCCGGAACCCTTAATCTACTCAAGTGTTTGCTTTTTTTTGCAGTTACCTGTGAACTTCACTTCCACGTTGGAACATAGGTGCGAGTCAGCTACGGTACGCTTGTGTCAATTAACTCAGTGGGACATTCAGCACCAGAATGGATCAAGGACTCGTTTAATTATGTGTGGAGAAAAATGAAATCATAGTCGGATTTGAACTTTCTCAATGAACCTTCAGCCATTTTAACCAGACTCTGTTTCAGCTGCGAGAAACTATTATTCAGGGTAGAACCGCGGTACAGCGTACAGGCCTGTCTTGGGGGAAAAAGGCAGTCATCTCATATTTTATCTACGGCCACTGAAGTGGGGCATTATCATCACCGCGTCCTCCTTGCAGTGCAATTGTCCCCGTTTAGATAGCTCAGTTCTAAAATGGCGGGCAGCTACGTGAGCGGCAATCGGTTATATAAAGGCGAGCACAACCCATCTCGTAATATTAGCCTGTCTGAGACCTGCGGTGTCCTCCTTACGGTCCTATCAGACAGAGGGAGCCCCTCGAAACTGACATCATATCCCGTCAAACATCAGAGGAAGCGGGGATGACAGATTTAACCTTCACAGAGCAACTATTTAACAAGCACCACTCCAACTTTCGAAACCGCTAATCGCCTGTTGTAATTGCCGATTCGGCGCCTCGTTCACGGGGACGCGGTGAACGCATGAAAAAAGAAGAAGATATTGACTCAAAATATTAAATCAAACCATGCCGTTTGTGATTAGGAGGGCGCAAAAAAACTATAACCAAATGTTCTTGGGGCAGCATTTTGACTTGGGGATAAAACGTGTTGGATGTGGCAGTTCACCAGACCATTGTTGCAAGAGTAATATGACTCAACATGCAACAATAAAATGACGTTGGTGATTACTCTACCTTTATAAGAACAGGTTAAAAAAGAAAAGGAGGTCAAACGTTGAAGAAGTATTTCTGTATAATTCTTATATAATAATTGTATTTCTATATGCCTGAATGTCTGAAGAGGTAAATGGGAAAGGACAAACAGAATATCAAGAAATGTAAATGATATGATATGATATTGGTTCTCTGGCTCAGTTGGTAGAGCATGGCATTAGCAATGCTTAGGTCGTGAGTTCAATCCCCACTGGGGCCACATATGCTGAAAAATGTATCCATTCACTACTGTAAGTCGCTTTGGATAAAAGTGTCTGCTATATATACATATATATGGTATTAAAGGAGTCGTTAGCAATGCATAGGCTAATGTAATCCAGTATTGGCATGGGGCGGCAGTGTAGTGTAATCGTTAGGGAACTTGGCTTGTAACCAAGACTGCAGGTTTGATTCCCAGGTGGGGGCACTGTGCATTTTCACACCACGCCGAAAATGCACTGTACCCTTGAGCAAGGTACTTAACCTGAATTGCTTCAGTAAATATCCAGCTGTACAAATGGATTGTATGTAAAGAAATGTAAAAGTTGCTCTGGGTAAGGGCGTCTCCTGAACGCACAGTATGTAATGTGGGAGTAGATGCCGCCGAAGTATTATTACGTAAGCTGTGACACTTACTTGAAAAGAGGCATAAAAAGGTTGTGGACACCGTGGCAGAAAATAGGCCTTGATATTAAACATGCTCATTTGCTGCGTCGGGTCTCTCAGGCCGGCACCCAGCTGTTACCCAACACCCTTTCGCTCGCGTTGATTACGGTTCATGCTGGACTTCACGCCCATTTAACAGCTCACTTCCTGAGACCAGTGGATAGGCGGTGCGCCGTATCCATTCCCATTCTGGATGCTGCGTGTTCTTTGGTTTCCAAACTTTATGGGATGACCTTGGACTGACCATGACATGGTCTTTTTTGGACATACCCTGTGCCAGCCAGAAGAGGATGGGCTCCCCCCCTTTTTAGTCTGGTTCCTCCCAAGGTTTCTCCCTACCAAGGGAGTTTTTCCTTGCCACTGTTGCCTTTAGGCTTGCTTTTGGGGGGGTCTAGGCCTGGGTTCCCCCTCTGTTAAGCGTTTTGTGACAATTCTATTGTGAAAAGTGCTATACAAATAAATTTGATTTGATTTGATTTGATATGAGCAGACTCGAAACTGGAGAGGTGCTGGACGTTTTGGTGAAACTGGAACCGACTCACATGAAGCATAACAAAATATATACAATGATCTAATAAAGACAAGCTCTCCTGTAACCGCTGCACTCGTTGACACCGAGTTGGCACTCGTCGGTAGAATTACTGCATACCAGCATGCAGTGCGATAGATTTATATCAAGGAAGCACGGCTTTATTTCACGGGGCCCTCCAGTTTGCACCGTTTTTGATTTCAATTACCGAAAACGCCGCCCCCGTAGTGCCCGGTCATCCTTGACCGTTTTGTCCTCCGGCTGCTAAGCGACCGCACTTCGTTCCTTCATCTTTTTCATTTTTACTGTCCTGCGGAGTTTATGCAAGGTCGAGGTTCTCACACCGACCGGTTTCCCCCGTTACTGACCTTGCACGCTCCACATCATCATTTACTTTCTTTGGGGAGAAGGGCTGCACCTCTAACCCCTTGGCCCAAAGATGAAGATCCACTGACCTACAAATCAACGAGGTTTCATAAAGTTCATTTATTTA
Source organism: Aldrovandia affinis (assembly GCA_029706075.1). Classification (NCBI taxonomy): domain Eukaryota; kingdom Metazoa; phylum Chordata; class Actinopteri; order Notacanthiformes; family Halosauridae; genus Aldrovandia; species Aldrovandia affinis. Next base: position 3,630,700 of record JAINUG010000084.1, on the reverse strand, counting down.
TGGTTCATTCCATGGCTCATTGTTCATGGTCCATGGACGGATACTGCGTTAATATCTGTTGTCACCTAAGACAGATATTGTGGTAGAAGAAATTGCAATGTGATCAGTTTGGAGATTCAGTGGGAGGAAAAGTTAGTAGGTTTTAAAAAATGTATTTATTATTATTATTATTAAATTATTATTATTAAATTAAAACATGTACAGTGGTGGTGGCAGTTAATGAATGTAAAGAGTCAATGGTAGTGGAGTCTAAAAAGGTGGGATTTTAGTCTCTTTTTTAGCCTTTTTAGTCTCATATTCAAACATGTCCTGCAGGCTGGGCTGTGGCTCCAGACTGGCTAATCCAGGGAGACGCGATGATGAAATAGCGCTCTATCTTTTCTCAGGTTCAGCGCCTTGCTGTTACAGCGTGTACTTTGTCATGACAGCGGTTCACTGGTGTTCTGCACATCTGTTGTGCGGCGTGGATAATGAGCTGATGGCTCCTGGGCTTCACCTCGCAATATCAGACGCTGTTGTGGTAATGGCTTTGTTGCTATGGTAATCTCAGGTGCCCACAGGAGAGAAGCGTTCACCTGTGCGCCCCCTTTGCGATTTAAGAAAGAGGATATGTGCTGGCGGGCGCACTTGGACGTTGTGTTCTCTCCCTAAACCGGAACGCGATGCAGCAAACAAAAACAAAAAGAATTATGAATTTTGTGGTGGTGAAATATGTTGAATTGGCTGCACTTGTTACTACGACCCACCCTTTCCACTCTCGAATATACGGGCATAATCACTGTAGGTATGGCTGGGATAAGGAATGGATACTGTAGCTCAGAAAGGGGTGGGGCCTAGCCGAGGGAAGTGGCCTAGCCGAGGGGAGTGGCCCACCCTGGTTCTGGGGAGCTGCAGGGTTAGGGTTTTTTTTTTTTAATTTTTAATTTGTTTCAGATTTTTTCCAGTTTTTTTCCCAATTTAGTGCCCAATTATACCCTCTCTTTATTTTGATTTGCTCTCCCCACACAAACTCGCCACCCGTCTCTACAGGGCAAGCTAATTCACAGAGGCCGGTGATGATCCGCCTCCTCCGAGACAAAACTGACCCACCTACTTTCTGGAGACACCCTTCGTGGCTTCTCAGCGAGCTTGTGCCGGCTCACCCTCCTCCCTCCCCGTGGGGCGGATAGCCAAATGCTGCCCCGATCGGGGCTCTTGGTCAGGGCCGGTTTGGCACAGTTGGGTTTCGAACCGCGGCTGTAATAGGCAGCTCACACTCGCAAAGTAAAAGGAGATATATCGTTCGGTAAGCCTACACACATCCACCGAACCATACATCTCCTTTTCAGCGACCTGATATCTTTGTCTTCTTTTGTGAACGGCCTCATTTTGTTCTGGCCCTTCTTTATATCAAACACTGTTGATTTTCCAACACTGTATACTTTAGCAATAGTGCTAAAGATATGCCACTTTAATGTCTACATTTGATTGAGTATTTTTTTTACATTTTATTAATGGGATGTGTGATTCCTGTTGGTTTAATGCTCACCTTTTTACACCAGCGTGTAATAGAGAGCTTGATGTTTATACGGCACAATTGCCAAACCTACTTCCGGGTTAATACCGTGTTCCCTTTACTGGCAACTTTGAGATTGCGCATCGTTTTAGGTTCTAACGGTATTACCGGAAAGCCTTCACACCACGCCGAAAATGCACGGGTGACAAGGAAGGTAAATGAACAATCACACATTATCTAATAACTATATTTCCGCTGAATTTTCAACAAGGTAGGCACTGCATCACTCGGCCCGAAACGAATCAGGAAGTGCGTGTGATAGGCACACACTAATCTTAATGCTCGCGCTCGTGCCATCTGTATTCCGAACCCACACCATCCGACGCTCCGAGATTAAACCAGGATAAATGTTCTTGCCGAGGAAGAAAATAAATCACAAGAATAATATTATTGGTATACTGTCGTCTTGCCACTGCACATATTGAGTCGGTCCTTCTTGATTTGCCGAGTTTTTAAAGTGTTAATTTTCTCTTGGGGCCCGATCTCTTTGTTCTGTGCGTATATATATATATATATATTTTTTAAAGCCTTTGTTCCTTTTGGATGTGGAATAAAAGGTTGGAACGCTACATTTATTTGTTTGGTGCATGCTCCAAGCCAGCGGGAAACCAGCAAGGTCATCCAAATGCATATCGCTGCAGAAACAAGAACCGGCAGCATGGCACAGTAAATGGGGGGTTAAGCTGAAAACAGAATGAATAAAAAATAGGCATATCGTTTTTATCAGCATTCACGTCACAGCACCTAACAATTAGCCTTAAGAGAAACGACCTTACATCACACGCTCAACACACGGAGCCATGACAACAATCTATAACGGCGACGTTACACAAATGGCACGTCATTCAGAAGGTAAATACATACCTCAGCTGCCCGCAAAATGAAATGTGTTATTGCCTGTCACGCTAGGGCATAATGGAGCTAATCATTCACCATGCCCCCCGCTTGAAATGTTAATGTTCTAATTACTATGCAGATCGCTCAACCAAGACACCCTGACATTTTTAATTTGACAGATAATGTGAGACGGGTGGCTATCCGGAGGCATCGGGAGTGAACGTGAAACCACACCAGAGCAATCGCCCTTTTGGAGCATCTATAAAAAGAGACCCAGCGGCGAACCCGTGCCCCCCAAAAAAAAAGCCACACTCTGTTATTAATGTCATTCACGATACAAATCGAGCTTGATCACGAACGCACACCTTTCTCAGTCCGAGTGTTTCTTTAAAATCAGCGCCACCGTGTCTGTGGACGAGTGCGACTTCATTAAACTTTTCTCGTGTTAATATTTTGACATCCTTGTTTTCGCCCCCTGGTCGGGGTGAGGACACCCGTGGTCGCGTGATGCGCAGGAAACGCTGAAAGTGTCTGACGCAGCCTCAGAGGAAAATGAGGAATGTTGTTTTAATTTACAGTGCCCCCCCCCCCCCACCCCCCATTCCCAGAGCACAGAATGTATGGTGAAGCTTTACACTCTAAAATAACAAACCGACCAATCACACAGCGCCTGTTTCAGGCCAATCAGGGGCTCACTTATTGAATGCAACATTTTCAGTATATGTGGCCCCCACAACCTTGGGTCTCTGTCTCCTACATTGAGCACTCCATATCACACAGGTAAGGGCCAAAATAAAGAAACACTTTGAGGGATACAAAGTATATTGAGAGCAGGTGCTTACACACAGGTGTGGTTCCTGAGTTAATTTACCCCTTAGAGGGCAAGGTAAATGCCAATACATACAAAGCCATTCTGAAGTGATCACCTTCATCCTGTGGTGAAGCATTTCTATCCTGATGGGAGTGGTCTCTTCCAGGATGACAACGAGTGGTCACTGAATGGTTTGATGAACGTGAAAACGATGTAAACCATACACCATGGCCGACTCAATCACCAGATCTCAACCCAGTTGAACTCTTATGGGAGATTCTGGAGAGAGCGTTTTCTACCACCATCAACAAAACCCCACATTTCTCTTATGGAGGAATGGTGTTGTATCCTTCCAATAGAGTTCCAGACACTTGTAGAATCTATGCCAAGGCACAATGAAGCTGTTCTGGTGGCTCGTGGTGGCCACGACAACCTATTAAGACACTTAGCGTTTCCTTTATTTTGGCAGTTGCCTATATGTATATACAGTATATACATATTACATATGCACAAATACGTTTTATTGCACTCATCAGATCAGACCTACACCTCCAGAACTGGCTGTACAACCCTTTGCTTCTACTAACAAATAGTGATTAACATGTAACCCTGTGACAGAGTGTTCTGTCTCACCAAGGTTAGGCCTTCCCAGTGTTCATGAGTTCTGTGGCCACCAGGGGGAGGGGGGAGGGGCGGGGGTGTATAGTTGATAGTCTTTGCATTGGTTTGCCACTCTTTTCTCTCTTGAATGCACCCCCCACCACACACACAAACACAAACACAAACACAAACACAAACACAAACACAAACACAAACACAAACACACACACACACAATACCTGAAGTACATTGATATATTTGAACGCTGATGTCGGGGTTGGGAAGCATGGTGCTAGCGTCTCAGCCAGCAGCCCCTGTCTGCATATAAAGGGGCTTTATGACATACTGGAAGATGGTGCCATCTGGGCTAATAATGTTGAATGTTGAGAACGGTGGCAGAAACGGAGTTGGTTATTATTGCCTACAGTTTTATTGGTTGGACGCTGTTGTTGCACCATTGCTCGCCTGGGTGAAATCAGTCCAGTGCAAACGCTAGTTCTTTTAAATGTGGAATAATATGGGCTATTGGTTTCAGGGGAAGTGTGTTTTTTCCCATCCCCCATCTTGTCTTCCATTTTTGGAGTCGTATATCATTGCTTCGCCCCTTTGCCTCCCAGTGAAGTGGCATAAGCTCCAAACAACCTGAAACAATACCCAAAAGGGCTGCTGCTTAAAATAGCTATGGAAGAGGGGCCTCCAATAGCATAGCGGTCTAACACACCCGCATTGCCTGGTCTTTTATGAGTGTGAGCTGCCTATCACAGTTGTGGTTTCGAAACCCGACTGTACCATGGGGAGGGTGAGCCGGCACAAATTTGAGGGGGAGGGGGGAGGGTGAGCCGGCACAAATTTGATGAGAAGCGCATAAGGGTGTCTCCAGAACATGGGTGGGCGAATTCAGTCTCGAAGGAAGTGGAGTTTGCTGCCCTCAGATAATTATCGTGGCAAATTCGTGTGGGGGGGCAAATCGAAATAAATAGAGGGTATAATTGGTCACTAAATTGGGAGAAAAACAGGAAAAAATCTGAAACAAATAAATAAAAAAAAATATTTTTAAAAAAGCTATGGAAGAAAGATGCAACTAATGGTCCACAAACCCCTGGAAGTTAACATCTGCCCAATTCTCATTCTTCCAGTGACTGGACAGATCCATCCCAAGATGGTCAGGCCAAAAGCTGTACCATGAGAGTGTGGGGGCGAGAGTTTCACCCCAAAAAATGTAGTGGCCTAACACACCTGATTAAGTGACTTTACATCCATGTTTCCATTTTTTTGTTCACTGCCTGTCTGCTGTACATGAAACTATCCCGTGAGGATTCCAATCTCCAAATGTCGCTCCTTCTCACTCTGAGCTCCCTGTTTGCAAAGATGACGTCATTCCAAACCACTCCGGATTGGCTGAAGCCGGATGCACACATTTCCAAAGTGAATCTCTTCATTTATTTTTTTCTTTTGTTTCTGATTTTATCCTCAATTTGGTACCAATTACACCTGCTACTTTCAGGTCAATCCCTCCCTCATAGACAAAGGCAAAGTATCGTCTCCTCCGAGACGGCACTTGCCAAGCCGACGACTGTAACTTTGGCACCCCAGAGCCACTCCTGTGCGCAGTGAACGTCTTGTTGGCTTCCCTCCCAGCCAATTGCTGCCCCCGGTGGCACTCCCGGCCAGAGCCGACTTTGGCACAGCCGGGGAATCTAACCCCGGTCACCGTGGCCAGCGTCGGACGTTGAAACCACTAGACCAATGCGGGAGGCCCATATTTTCGTTTTCTAAGTGGCGAAACCCCTGTGGCTCTTTGTTGTGGCCGAGACGGTCCTCATGTATTAATTATATTCTGACCTTTGCGCAGGCGCCAGCCTGCAGATTAGGAGCAGCTAGCAGCATGCTAAAGTCCAGAGAGGAAAAGGGTGAGGATAATCAATTCAATTTTATTAGTATAGTGCTTTTTTACAGAGCACTGTCACAAAGAAAACAGAAGATACGACTATGAATAGTTTATGGACGAACACGAATAGTAGTAACCCATACAACCGTTTCCTTGTGTGTCTGAAAAGGGGAAATGCAGACCGTAACCATGATTTTCTGCTACTGCAAACTACCAAATGGTGACTTCAGGTTTTAGAGTCAATTCAGTTTCAACTCAGGATATGAACTGATACAATGAGATTAAATTCAATGCCAATTTTTCCTTTTCTTTTTTTCTCCAAAGAGTGAATTGACCTTCATTTTTAATGAATTTTAAATCAATTTTATAACTTATCTGAATCGACCCAAACCCTGGTTGACTTCAATCAGGGTCCCTCCAAATGTTTAAAGGTTAAAAGGGAGCTCTCCAAATGTTCACTCCAACAGGAAACAGGCAGTATATAACGTTGAAAAAGGAGAAATAAAGAAAAAAATAGTTTGGAGTTTGAGATCGCAACGTGCAATGCAAAACTTGAAAATGGCCTTGAAATTCAGCTGCATTTACAGCATTAAACCAATTGCCCAATATGTGCTGGCTGTTGCCTCTCTTCACAGCCATGAACATTAAAAAAAAATCGATATACTGTATATATTTTATGTATAAAAAGAAAATATTATTTTATGTTTCAAATACGACATATCAAGAGCTTTCAGTCATTGACTAGTTTGAACCAATCTAAATACTTTTGCCCTCCACCTGAAATGCCTTCTGATCATTCAAAACGTGTGTCTCAAAGACAGTGGACAAGAGACCACTGCAGTCAGAGTGTCTGCCATTGGTCCATTATTAGGCTCAGGTTGCCATTTTGCCCAAGTCTCTCAGTAACGTCCTGCAGACAGAGACAACATGTCAGCAGTACTGTGGAGCTTTGGGAAAAGACGTGCCGTCGTTCCACCTCTTTCACGAAAGAAGTTCAGTATTGAAAGGGGTTCAGTATTTAAAGGGGTTCAGTATTTAAAGGGGTTCAGTATTTAAAGAGGTTCAGTGTTGCTGTCGCGTTTCTCCCTCAGTTTCTGTTTCGGTTGTTGAATCTGTGAGCCACTTTGGTTTTTATAAATCCCCAGTCCCCATAAATCTACAGTCGCCCCAGCAGCTGGCAGCACATAAATAAGAACAAAGCCCCCCCAACGAAGCGCCACACAATCACGCAGCCTTTACCTCGGGTTCGTACTTCTCTGTGTTTACATTTTAGGCATTTACCAGACGATCTTATCCAGAGCGACATTTCTTTTACAAGAGTTTACATTTCTTTACATACAATCCATTTATACAGCTGGATATTTTAGTTTAGACATGGTTTAGGTGTTTTAATTGTAGTGAGGCTGTGGTGAGGTGTTTTAAGTTAAGTGCTGGAATGTGTCCTGTTTAGTGGTGATGGAGATGCTGTGCGGGTGCAGATTTGCGCTGACGTGGGCCTTCTGGAAGGAAGAGTGTGCAAAGTACACCACGTTTAAAAATGTTTAATTTTTAAAATGTTTCAAATTTTTCCCATTTCTCTCCAAATTTAGTGGGCAATTATACCCTCCATACCCTCTACTGTGGATCGGCCGCTCCTCCCCCCTGCGCACGAGTGTGGGCGCGGCCTGCCCCCGTCCCCGCCGCCCAAAGGAGGGGAGCCATCGACTGCGTAACGATCTCGCCTCGGTGAAAATGCGCCGTAAGCACGCCCGATCATCGGCCAGAAAAAGCACTTGTCAGTATCGCCGCAGGTCGCCCCTCTGCTGCCCGTTCCGCCCGCATCCTGCCACCCCGCGCCGCTCCGATCCAAAACGTCTCGAGCATTCCAGTTTCCGAATTTGAGTCCGCTAAGCTCTGCTAAGCTCTGTGGGGTGGGGGCCCCAAGTGGCTCTCTGCCCGCCGGCTGGTCACAGAGGGGGGGGGGCATCGGCTCTAATAGCAACACTGGGGTGGCAGGTGGTTCCCTGAGTGGTCGTCGTCAGTCCGCCCCCTCCCCTCCTCTCTTTCGTCTCGCTCCCCCCTTCCACACTCAGCAGACCCTTGATCGTCCCGCTCCCATTGGCGCCGATTGCGTCGATATCGAGATCTCCGAAACTCTAGAGCCCTCCGTCTCCCAGGCACGCCCCCCGTACCCACTTCTTCCTTTGTTAAAGGAAAACTTTTTCCTTGAACCAATGAGAGTGAGGCAAGCCGAAGAAAGCGAGCGTCACTTTGAGTAACTCATTTTTGCTTACGGCCGGTGGTGCCTTTCAGTATTTTATATTTACGGAGTACGTGCGGTTTATGCACGACGTAATCTATCACTGTCATCGATTATTAAGCTAAAGTCCTCCTGCTGGGAGTCATTAGCGAAGCTTGGCCATCCAGCGGTGTTTTGGTGGCTGGGCCTGATCGATTGAAGCCCCGTCTTGGCACACGAGCCTGGCCGTCAGGGACTCGACCGTGGAAATGTGTGCGATTATGACCTTTAGAGCAGGTTTGCAGAGGATTAGAATTTTCTGCCACATAGCTCCTTGGCGTAAAGGTCTCCCCGACATTAAGCGTGGCTGATTGAATCACTTGATGAGATGGAGGACGGAGAGGCCTGCTAATGAGGGAGAGGCCTGCTACTGAGGTGGAGAGTAGTAGTGGCAGTAGGTGGCACGGTGGTGCAGTGGATAGCACTGTCGCCTCACAGCAACAAGGTCCCAGGTTCGAATCCCGGCCGGGGCCTTTCTGTGTGGAGTTTGCATGTTCTCCCTGTGTCCGCGTGGGTTTCCTCCCACAGTCCAAAGACATGCACGTTAGGCTAATTGGAGAGTCTAAATTGCCCTGTAGGTGTGAGTGTGTGAGTGAATGGTGTATGTACCCAGGTATGTACCCAGGCCGCCATTGTAAATAAGAACTTGTTCTTAATGGCTTGCCTGGTTAAATAAAGGTTAAATAAATAAATAAAAGAGAGAGCTGCTCCATCTGGCTCCTGCAGCCGCTCCACTCGGGGGAGGAGGTAATGAGCACTGGCAGGGGAGGAGGAGGTACCTGGGATGAGCAGCAGGTGTGAGATGTGGCGGGAGCAGGAGGCAGGAGACTGACCTGGGATCAGCTGTGTCACACACACAGTGTGAGATGTGGTGGGAGCAGGAGGCAGGAGACTGACCTGGGATCAGCTGTGTCACACACACAGTGTGAGATGTGGTGGGAGCAGGAGGCAGGAGACTGACCTGGGATCAGCTGTGTCACACACACAGTGTGAGATGTGGCAGGAGCAGGAGGCAGAGACTGATGGTGTGAGTGGTTCTTGGTGTGAGTGGTTCCTGGTTCCTGGTGTGACTGGTTCCTGGTGTGAGTGGCTCCTGGTGTGACTGGTTCCTGGTGTGAGTGGCTCCTGATGTGCATGCTGTCCATGTCCTCTCAGTTCTTTCTGTGGTCCCTGAGGTTAAAAGTTAAAATAAGCGCAAGCTGAGGTTAAACCAGATTTGGTTCCTAATTAAAATGTAATTCATGGTGTAATCGGTTTTGTCTTTCATCATTAATCTGTGAAAAAATAATGAAATAAAAAAAAAAAAATCAAAATGAAAAGGTATTTTATTTAAGAGGGTGAACCACGGTCTGTGGCATGCGGGCTGAAGCCTAAACGCGGCATTGGAATTGGTTTGATGCCGGTGGTCACGGCTGGCTACATTTGAATGACTGATTTATATGTTCTATTTAATGGAATTGACATTAGGAGAGCGCGGGACCAGGCAGGCGGCCTGTGTGCAAAGCGTTTGAATACCTGTGAGCGGAGCTGGAGAACGGCGCTGCTTTCCTGGATTATCTTTGCAAAAAACCAAAAAAACAAGGGTAAACGAAAATCAGCATGTGAATATCGGGCTTATTTTCCCTGCCACGCGGCTATCTGGTCAAACCAGGCTAACGGAGAGAGATAAAGGCGAGTCTTCCCGGCTGAACGAGGTGGCGAGGAAAACCGCTTGTGAAAGCCGCCGAAGCCGTGGGCCTGTCGTACCTCGTTTGGGAGAGCGCGCGCTGTTCCAAGCGTACCATTCCAGGCGTTTACGCTGGGAGAAATAAAAACTAACGGGGCGTGAAGATGCGTCGCCGCAAAGGTGAGCGGCTGAATCAGTCAACAAAACAATCATTTGTTTCCAGCACGGCGAATTCAGAGGATTCATTCAGAGGTTCATTCCCTGGTGCATTTTACATTAAAAAAAACCCCAAAACATTTTAAGCATTTAGCAGACGCTCTTATCCAGAGCTATTTACAAGATGTGCATTAATACAATGGTGCCCTTAGATTTGAGCGCAGGAGGCCGAATCGGGCTAATGGCCGTGTATCCAGTGGCACGGGCAATACCACAGCTGACTGATGGGCAGGAGGTGCAGGGAATATGGCTGCTCATTCACCTCATGTCACAGAAGCCGGGAATCGCCCTGGCCCTATTACCCAGCTGCCTTGGGCATGGTACCTAACGTACACAGGCTACATATCAAATGTGTTATTGGGGAGGAATAGTCCCTGTACGTGTATATCCTGCTGACGGTCAGAGCTGAAAATATTTCATAATAGGCAACATCCCTTGAGACCCAGAGGGAATACAAGAGACCGAAGAAACACGAGACAAACAGGGAACAAGAGACAGGGAGGGGATACGGGGCGTAGAGGGATGAGAGACACACAGAGAGAGAACATGAGACACAGAGAGAGATCATGAGAGACAGAGAGACAGAACATGAGACACACAGAGAGATCATGAGACACAGAGAGAGAGATCATGAGACACAGAGACACACATGAGACACACAGAGAGAGAGATTATGAGACACAGAGACACACATGAGACACACAGAGAGAGAGATTATGAGACACAGACACAGAGAGACAGACACAGAGAGATGAGACACATGTATAAAACAAAAAAACTGCAAAAATGGAGATACTTTTTATGAATGAAATGCGGCTTGTCTCAGGCGAGCCTTGAATGAAACCCTGCCCTCCTCCTTTGTGGCAGTTGACCCCGGCGACCACATCCCCACATCCCCACCTCTCCACCCTCTGAGAGAGGCGTAATAATAAACTATGCGTGGCCCACGCGTCTCCTGTGTGTTCATCCCTCTCACTAAAGACAACAAAACCCCCCTTCAGTCTCATTACATTACATTACATTACAGGCATTTTAGCAGACGCTCTTATCCAGAGCGACTTACAGTTTACATTTCTTTACAATCCATTTATACAGCTGGATATTAACTGAAGCAATTCAGGTTAAGTACCTTGCTCAAGGGTACAACGGCAGTGTCCCACCTGGGGATTGAACCTGCGACCTTACCGTTACAAGCCCAGTTTCCTAACCATTACACCACACTGCCTGCCTAAGGGTCTAAGGGGCAAGATGTGACCCCCCCCCTTCCTTTCCACCCCTAAATCCCTGGGCTTGTAAATGTGTGCACCAACCAATAGGAGGGCTGCCCAAGTTCAGAGCTGCATTGGGAATCAAATCGAAATGGCAGGCATGTAGTATAAGGATATGATTATTAACTGGGAACAAACGGGTTTCGTACGGGGACAGGCGATACAGGAACACGATGAAATGATCGATAAATACATGAAAGAACACTGCGCTTCAACGGTCTGCGTTTGTTACATTGATGATGAATGGGTAATTAAAGCAGAAAATGCATGCGATGACAAAACCTAAAAAAAGAAACACGATCAAATATCAGCTTCTCAGGAACATGCAAGCAGGCACAACAATTTCTACCAGGTATACAGATATTATTGAGAATGTGCATCTTTTAGTATATATACTGTAAAAACCATGTAATTCGGTCTGAGAATGCACAGATTATGTATGTATGTGTGTGTGTGTGTGTGTGTGTGTGTGTGTGTGTGTGTGTGCTTGTGTGTGGCTGCAGAGAGTTTTTCTCCCCAATTTGGAAGCCAATTATATCCTCTATTTATTATGATTCAGCCCCCTCCGTCTCTATAGGGCAAGCTACTTTCCGAGGCCGGCGATGATCTGCCTCCTTCGAGACGGAACTCACCGACACCCTTTCTGGAGACACCCTTACGTGCTGCACAGCGAGTTCACGCCGACCACCCTCCCCCGGGGCGGACAGCCAAATGCCGCCCTCGATCGGGGCTAACGGCCAGGGCCGGTCTGGCAGAGACGAGTTTTGAACCGCGTCCCTGATAGGCAGCTAACACTCATACAGGACCAGTGAAATACGGGTGCGTTAGACCGCTACGCTATCCGCCAGCCCTGAGACTGGACTTAAAGTCTGGAGAAGACCCAATCCACAACCGCCTCCCATACAGGCATCACAATAGGCAATTATGGTGAAATATGCACAAAACAATAAAACACAGCACCTATTATTACTCCATTATTACATCATACTAGACTGAACACAGAACCTACCACCGAAAAGCAATATTGTACGTCGTCGTGTTTGCACGGCGCCAAACGATGATTCATACGCATACGCAATATTGACTCCCATTATGCTGCTCTAACCTGCAACAATGCAAACGATAACCTGACTGAGCGGCGCTAAACTGTATCAGTGTTCATTTAACGACTGAGCGATTAGATCTTATCGCAAAGGTGAAATGACAAAGCAATTATTTTTCTCCACTGTGTGGAGGATCGAAAATCAACTCGACGAAAGCTGCTGTCAGGACCGCTGTGGCTTTGAAGAACTTGACAGCGTCGCGGAGCCGCTCCGAGCCGGCGACTCACTCGGTGACATCGCAGACATGCGTCATAACAAAATTAACTGTCCAATTAATTAGCACATTAAAACGTTGTCAGAATTCATTGCAGGGCCCATCCTAAAGTGGACTTCATGTACCGATTGAAGTCTACAAAGCAAATGCTTTGTAGCGATGATTTATGATGGATGAGCATTCATAAGTGTGTACTTTCGGGAACGCGCTGTAATACAATGTTAATAACATTTATATAAGGCAATGAATAAAGGAGCTGCCAGGTGGCTCATGCTGCTACACTCTCAGGAAAAAAGGTACCATGTTGTACCTATTAAGGTACAAATGCTTGCACTGTGGCAGTACCCCTTGAGGGTACTGAATTGTACCTTTAGTCAGAAGAACATGGTATTCACATGTAGTCACATATGTGTTTTTGTGTGCAAATTGAGAGAAAAAAAAAAATCAGGCACAAGAATTGGTAAAGATAAATAAATACATTAATAAATAAAGGTAAACAAAGTTTTTCATGTTTAATTAGCAAATTATTTAATCTTAATGATATCTGAACTGCAGATATGTTTAGCCAGAGGAAGACACGAAGTGATCGTGTTCATTGAAATTATGGAGGCCTCAACAGACAGGCTGCGGAAACAAATAACTATTGGGCGAGAGAGAGAGAGAGACACACAAACAGAGAGAGGGAGAGAGAGAGAGAGACACAAACAGAGAGAGAGACACAAACAGAGAGAGGGAGAGAGAGAGAGAGACACAGACAGAAAGAGAAAGGGAGAGAGGGAGAGAGAGATCACTAGAACTGAGATGAGGAGCCCCAAGGTTGACTAACTTTCATGAATGAGAAATAAATTCATAGATAATCACCTGTCTCCAATCTGCAATGAGATGCCTCCCAGCCCAGTCAACTCCGTCGGGTCAATTCTCTTTCTCAAAGTTTAGAGAGCGCAGATATCAAAACACCAACAGAGGCACAGCAATTCTGTTTTCATTTTGTAAATTTTTTTGCTTCAGATTTTTTTCAGTTTTTCTTGCAATTTAGTAGCCAATTATTTGCCCTCCCCACAATAATTTGTCGCTCGTCTCTACACCTCCCACCCATGTTCTGGAGTCACACTTACGCGCTTCTCGGCGAACTCGTGCTGGCTCATCCTCCCCCTGAGGCGTACAGCCAAACGCCGCCCCCTAATCAGGGCTCCCCACCAGGGCTGGTCTGGTACAGTCGGGTTTCGAACCGCGACCGTGATAGGCAGCTCACACTCGTAAAGGACCAGCCAGTACAGGTGCGTTAGACCGGCACGGCAGTTCTTTCCAGATGTTTCAGTTCAACCACGGGCAGCTAAATTAGCTCAACACACCTTCACCGAGAGCACGCTGTTTTTACTCGAAAAAGACAACACAGCTTTGAGCACTCTATTGAGTCAGTCTATTGAGGCTCTTTGTCCATATCTTGGGAGTGAAGAATTTGAGCCAATGCTGTTTTTATTTGAACACAGTGTTATTTTAACCGATTTCACCAATCTGCTTGTTGCTGAAAACGCTGAGATTGCACTCAAATTTCAGGGGAGGTTGTCATCAGTGAAAATGGTTCTGAACAGTAAAGGGCAGCAAGCGCCACGGTGGTGCTGTCACAACGCTCTGCCTGAATTCCTCCCGCCCTGCTTTCGTCATTTGTCAATCGGAAGCCCTCCAGATGGTATATACTAAAGCGTTCCTCTGGGGGTCCCTGCAGGGTCGCCCCTAAGACAGCCGAAAAGCGCCCTGTTCATAATGAGGGCCCGGACGATGGGGGGGGGATTCGACAAGGTATTAAGAGCTACACGTGAAAGAAACTTCACAAGTAGTTTTCCTGTCCCACCAACTCCAGGAGGTTGTTTTTTTGGTTTAGGATAAAGGGCATTCGAGGCTATGCTCTGTGAATCAGTTGTGGCTAAGCTTACGATTACCATTGAACCATTTCTAATGAAGTAAAGGGCTAAGCAGCAATGCTCTGCTGTCTTTTATAGACTAAACTGAGATGGGAGCGTTGCAGAGTTCAGTTCCCTAAAGTAGTTTATGTTTATACGACACCACAGCCTGGAGTGCTTTATCCCTGATTAAATATGACTTCATGAAGCAAAGCCAACAGCCAACAGCAACAACAACAATATATTTGATCATAATACATCTGCTGCTTTGGCAAAAGTGGGTGTCTAAAACCACCTACACAGCTACATAGCTAGTCAGCTAGCACACTAAAATACACTTTTAAACACACTATTCGGTTTTTGACTTGATACATCCTATAGTCACATCTTTAAAAAACGAAATAAATCTCCCACTGGCAGTGTTAGCTAACATTGTAATTTCACTTGTAAGCAAGTAATTACATGTCACCCAAGTAGACCTAGCCACAGCAATTATGACAATGAAACTGGAGGTTAATTGGTTTATCAGATGTTAAAAAAGGCAAGGCCGGTAAGGAAATGATGTGATGATTGTCGCTACAGTGCCCGCAAAGTCTTTGTCTGTTTAGGAGACGCTGCTGTAGTCAGAGCTCGCTGAATTTGCAACACAACACCGCTGTCACCAACCGTGTTTGTGTACTCATCTGGAACTCTTACACTCTCTTCCAACACGTTTCAGCTGCGTAGATAATGAGTGTTTATGTACTGAAACGAGGACAGGACCCAAGTGCAGAGATCAGGCAGGAGGCAGGAATCTAAAAACAAATTTGAGCTGAATTGAAGCACTGAAGAAATAAACCGAACTAAATATTCATTCAATCACTGAAGAAATCAAATCAACGAAGCTATGGATGAAAAGCTCTATATGGCTGGACAAACACTGTAGCACGCAAACATAAGGAACAACCATTCAAGACAGAGCAAAGTTAACAGAAAACAGACAGCTTAAATATTGAACGAAACGAGACACAGGTGAAATCACTAAGACAATAATACACTCAGACAATCAGGTGAAACAAGTCACAGGTGAAATCACTCCAGACAATGAAACAATAATCCAATTACACAATGACACAATCAGGGAACACTTAAGAGTCCAATATCGCCATCTGGCGGCGAACAGCAACTGTGACATGCACACTCTTTCGACCAATCGGAAACTGTCATTTATTTATTGAAGCCGTGTAATTGGTCCTGTATATACTTTTGAACAAACTCCGGAGACGACAAAAAAACCCAGAAAAAGCCTCAGGGACAAGTGTTTAGTTGGACGTTCCAAGCAGACACCATATATGAACGCAATGTGCGTCCAATCGAAACACAATCCCCGGGTTGTATTTGACCTTAGAGATCATTCTAAATGCCTTTAAGTTTCAGTAATACGTGCAGAAATAAAGTTAGCTGTAGCAGTTGAGCCAGTTTCCCTTGTGGTAAGGCCTGCAGCAACATGACTCTTACCTAAAACAAACTGCATCACGTCCAGCACTATGTCTGGTTATGGCCACCGTCAGGTTGTCTCAGGACTATGCTAAAATTAAGAGTTTTCTACACCTCACTCATCACTACACCTCACTCTACACATACTGGTACATCTCTGAAAATCTCTCAGGGATAAACGCATGTCCATAAAACTATAACACCCGCTGTTTTTAAATAAATAGTTTGAAGCTCGTTATATTTTAAGCACGTCAGCAAGCTACTCGCTCTTCTTTGCCTGTCCACCGTGCGGGATGATGGATATTCAAACAGATACTGTTTGTGCAATATCCTGCTAGTGTCGCCCACCACGCCAGCAAAATCAGTCTGTCCAATTAAGCCAGTGCTTTTGATGGCCCACCACTGGTGTTTTAATGGCTCAATGAGACTTCCCGTGGAGGGGGGGATGAAGCCAGCAGAAGGGAGATAGCAATTCAGGTCAAATGACCTTTACAATTCATCACTTAATTAAAATTTAAAAAAGGACTTTATCCCTGAGAAAAAATTCACCAAATTCACCGGCTGTGGAATCGTATTGATACAGGTGCCTCCATTAGGCTTAGGCCAGGGGTGTCAAACTCATTCCATCGAGGGCCGAGTGTGTGCAGGTTTGTAATGTTTAATTATTATTTTTTCAGTCAGCTGGAAAACTAGAACTGCAAAGAGGAACCAGACTGGCTCATTATAGTCATTTCACACCGTAGAGCCATAATCAGGCTGTGTAATTGTACTCCTTTTCCACTGTAAACCTGGAACCAGGCTAGCATGTGACATTCCCAAAGGTGACTAACCCAGAATATATTGTAAAACCGCCTGAAGCCTGAATTAAAATACAGAGCCTCGGGCTTTGAGCCTCAATAACAAAGGCGTCTGTATCAGATTGCAGATAGGCTGCAATCAGCCAGACTCTGCTCAAAGTGTCAGGCTGGTGGTGCAGTGGGGAAAAGAAGCAATCCCATGCAACAGACTGAAAACTTTTTCAGACAGTCAACAACAAATAAGGTTCATAACTTCAGGAGGAAACCATGGCAACCAGTGTCCACACTCCGTTCAGGACTCAGGCACTTTTCAGCCAATCACATTTAGTCATTTAGCAGGTGATCTGTCCCTCATCCAGAGGGACTTGCAAAGTGCATACCGAAAAGGTCAGGCAACGAGCGGCGACCGTTGCGAGGAGTCCGTTTCACGACCGATAGCGCGCGTCCATGCGCAACCATCACGACGCGTCGTCAAGTGCCGTTAAGAGACGCAGGGGGGAGCTTGAGCGCGAGCGCTTAGGTGGCACAAGGGATTTGAGCGCATAGTGGTGATTATAAAGTTAATGAAACTGTGGCTCGCGTTGCGTTTAACGACTCCCCGCAGCCACGCTGATGTTCACGATACAGCGCAGGCTCCTCCCTGCACTCCGCTTCAATGCAGGTTCCACCATAGCAAAGCCAAGAGGCGTCGAGGGGCCTCGGGTGGCGTAGCGGTCCAAGCATTCGCTTGGGAATGCGAGTTGCCTACTGCAGCCGCAGTTCGAAAACCCGACTGCGACAGACCAGTGATTGGCTGTCTGCCCGTCCTCTGGCATGAGCTCGCCAAGAAGCGGAAAAGGGGGCGTCTCCAGAAAGTAGGTGGGCGAGTTCCGTCTCAGAGGAGGTGGATCATCGCCGGCCTCTGGGAATTAGCTGCCCCGCAGTGACAGGCAGTGAGTTCGTGGGGGAGGGCGAATCTAAAGAAATACAGGCTATAATTGGCTACTAAATTGGGAGAAAAATTGGAAAAATTCTGAAACAAACAAATGAATGAATAAATGAATGAATAAATAAAGTAAGGTGTGTGGGACCCAAGATGGAGCCAATGGAAGCACATCTGAGGTCTCTCCCCAGTTCCCCCCCCCCAGGAGAGGCTGGGCCTGAGGGCTCTCGCACTCACAGGGTGAAAGGTCATCGTCAGAGGCTCCACACACAGCGTACTCACCACACGCACCCTCCTATCCTGGCTGAGATTCGCAGCCTCATTCTCGCACACATCCCGGTTCAAACAGCTGGGCCGGCTGTTCACTGAAGCCGTTCCCCCTCCTTAGCAAGGCCTGCTGACTGTGCGAGACCAGCCCGTCGTTTTAACACGTCGCCCGCAGCTGGTAAGGGTGTTTACCCGAGCGGTTTCTCCCCGGGAACGCTGCCCAGTCAGTGCATCTGTCACTTAATAACGCTTAACCAGGATGACCGCGTACGTACGATAACGGGAAGAGCTGCAAAGTCTCAACGCTTACAGACAACTGCCAAAATAAAGGAAACATCAACGTAAGGTGTCTTAATCGGGCGTTGGGCCACCACCGGGCGCCAGAACAGCCCACGTAAAGGAAACGAGTGTTATTAACCATTATTTTGGCAGTTTCCTGTATATCAGTGGTTAAAAACAACCCAGGGCACCTTTCTGGGGATTCTGACTCACAACTCCCCGGACTACAGTTCCGGCTCTCTACCATTGTTACACAACACCTACTGTTCTGTTAAGGGCCTCTCATCCAAAGTCATGAACAACTTTAAACAATGTCCCGCATTCAAAAGTCTCCTACAGGGGTGGCAAATAGCGCAGCGGTCTAACCCACAATATCTTGGCTGGTCAGATACGGTGTGTGCTGCCTGTCAGGGACGCGGTTAAAAACCTGTCTCTAACAGACCGACCCTGGCCGTTAGCCCCGATTGGGGGCGGCATTTGGCTGCCCGCCCCAGGGGAGGGGGAGGGGCGAGGTGCGTCGGCTCGAGTTTGCCGTGAAACACGTAAGGGCGTGTCCAGAATGTGGGTGGGCGAGTTCGCTGCCCTCTGAGAATTAGCTTGCCTCGTAGAGACGAGTGGCGGACTCGCGTGAGGAGGGTAAAATCGAAATAAATAGAGGAGTAATAGTTTAGTCAAATTAAACTAAATTTCAAAATAAAAAAAAAAAAAAAGTCTCCTACACAGGTACAGGACTCCTACGAGCACATCTCCCGTGAACAGGAGCAAAGGAAGGCTCTGATATAACAGCTCTGTTCTGTTCCTCGGTGGCCCTGTCACAGCTCATCTCCGCATTTCTGTGGTCCAGGGAGCAAAGCCCGCGTTGGTGCAGACAGCTCAGACGAGGGACCAGCCGCGAGCTTCCCCCAAAACGGAGGATATCCACCCGGGACGCCACACGCTGGGGTTTTAACTAAATCAACCAACCAAGGCTCCTCCTCACAGCCCTTCTAATTGGCCCGAGAGTGGCAGCCACATTCGTTGAGGAAAAAAGCTCTGAAAACTAGAACAACCACTTCTTCTTAGTTCGATATCCAGAGGACGGTGTTTAGTAGACAAAGACTGAAGACTACCACCGTGTGACAGAAGTGGAGAAGCGAGCGAGTGTCACACACGACGTATCTATAAGCGTGCGAAGAAAGCCTCATATTCCTGACGTTGCGGACAGCTACTTATTTTAGTCTCCTCGCTGCCACCTGAAGGCGTATTAAATCGCTGAAGATGTGACAGCGTTGGGTCATGTGGAATGTGAGACAGAGTGAGGACGGACGAAGGGTTCATCTGAGACCGAGCACGGACCAGCCACGCACACTCCTGGCCACCGTCTTCACTGGTTTCCTGCCAGTTGGTTTCATTAATCGGTTAGACAACAAATCTTCCGCCAGGCGAGCAACAAGCACCAAACAAATTCCTTGCGAACGTACCATCTGTTTGACAAATTGGTTTCCTCGCTTTTTTCTAAGTGCTCTGAGACCTGAGACTTGAGACTGAGGCTGGAGGGAGCTGGGAAGAAAGATCAGTTTGAACTTTTTTATTTAAAACCTTCCCACTCCCTTCTGTTAGGCAACGAATCAATTACTTTTCCATCATTATAATCAGTAAAGTTCCCATCTGCTGCTTTCTATAAGCATGGCAAGGTCAAACCTTGAACAGAGCAAAGTAGAGATTTGCTAATATGGAAGCCACTTGGTAAAGTAATAAGTTTCGGATATCCATCAAAAGGCGCAATGATTATCATCTGTAATATGGCACAGCTTTTATTACTTTTATTAATATCGTGTGATTTATTCTACCACTTTTTAATATAAGCATATTAATGTTAATATGAGCATATATAATATTCTTTATTTCGGCTGCTTGCTTATGTGATTGCTGTGTGTGGTGGAGGTGGGGAATGAGTGTGCAGCAGGTTTGGCTCGGAGATTTGCTTCGGGAA
The DNA here is from genome assembly GCA_029706075.1 of Aldrovandia affinis. Taxonomy (NCBI): domain Eukaryota; kingdom Metazoa; phylum Chordata; class Actinopteri; order Notacanthiformes; family Halosauridae; genus Aldrovandia; species Aldrovandia affinis. Next base: position 3,610,650 of record JAINUG010000084.1, on the reverse strand, counting down.
GGCTGACCCCTGGTTTCGGGCCAGATGTGGTTCAACAAATCAGGCCCTTGGACGCACGCGGTCAGAGGTTGTGATTGACTATCCTCTTTTCTGGAGTGTGCAAACCCCTGACCGAGTTGTGCTGGCACCCCCCAGGGCATGAATGAATTAGGGAACCTAAGGAGGAGAGTGGGGAGGGAGGCGGTGGGACACAACGGGCAGCTGTTTGTAGTATGGGAGACACAGGGAAGTGAGGGGAGGTGCTGGTTTATATACTACATGGGAGGGGGTGCGAGGGGCGGAGTTGTGAATTAGAATGTGAGAACATAAGAATGCATAATGATGAGAACGGGCCATTCAGCCCATCTAGGCTCGTCATTTCCTAATCGAAAGAGTATCCAGTGCTGCATCTAGCCTTGACTTCAATAGCCCAAGCGTTTCTGCCTCTACTACCCGACCTGGCGGGCTGTTCCAGGCATTGACACCTCTCTGTGTAAACAAAAACTTCCTAATATCCATGTGGAATTTGCCTTGAAATAATTACCATATGTGGCCTCTTGTTCTGCTAACTGAAAATCTTTGGTAGTTCACTTTGTTAATCCCTTTTAGAAGTATTGGTTGTGTCATCTGACTGCACAAAGCCCTCCTCCCAAAATGACATTTATTATCTTCAATTGTACCCTGAACAGATGACAGGGACTAGATCCTCACAACCAGCAAATGTAGCATTAGGCTAACTGGTGTTTATGGTACTCCGACAATGGGGCCCTGTGAGAACTGACGGCCTCTGGGCCAAATGCGGCGCACGTAGTGTTTTCGAACGGCCTACGAACTACCATTTGTCACGCATTTAAAATGAAAGCAAATACATTTGTAGAGGAACAAAACGAAACACCCTCTACCCCCGCACCCACTTTGGAATGGAAAATGAAAACGTTTGGCCGACCTGCACCTTTGGGTTGTTCAAATCTGGCCCCCGATCAGAAGCGATTGAAAAGCCCTGTTTTAAGATGGAAGTGCACTCGCCCTGTTGCGTACTCGTCTCAGATGAAGGCTTACAGCGAGCAGCTTCAGCATCCATTCATTTGGAGGACGTGTCCCAGATCAGAGCACCCCCGCTGCCTGTTCCAGCTCGCTGGTTTAGATCTGGAAATGCTGAAAGATGCATGATTTCATTCCAGGATCCCAATTTGGCTCACCATTTCGCTTTTTTCTAAATCTTATTTTCTTTTCTTTGTATCTTCTTCCTCCCGCCCCCCTTCCCCCAGACCAGCCACCTTCCTCCCAGTGAAAACATAAAGAACATTAAACAAAGAGGAAATTTAATGAGTTCATTCATTAATGTATTATTTAATTAATTAATAGGACTTTACACACAACAAATCCTGGTCGTCAGGACAGCACATTGCTAAATCCGTTTAGCAATGTGTTGCAAAAACACGTTAAAAAAAAATTCTTCTTATCTTTTCCTTTTTTCAAAAGGTAATCACACACACACACACACAAACACACACACACACAGCACACACACACAGACACACACACACACACACACACACACACACACACACACACACACACACACACACACACACACACACACACACACACACACACATAAACACACACACACACACACACACACACACACATTTTGGTTTGGTTTGATTTAAGGTTCAATGAGCTGGAACGGTAAATAACCGCCCTGTCCCCATGACCACACACTGTGACACATCCGCTCGTCTGTATGTACACTCCCGTTAGAAACGGTTCCATTGTGCCCTGCCCCCTGCTGGGCCAGGCTCTGATGTAGCTGAGAACATCTCATAATCGTAATCTCATAACTGGGAATTATTTACATTTCGACAGTGCAATTTTAAAAGGCAAACATCCTGGTATTTTCTCTGCAAAGTGAAGTAGTTTAACTTTAAAATGTTCCATAGTAGGAATCCACACAAAACTGACCTTTTTATTGAGTAATCAAACAAGCTATTTTCTAATTGTTTGATGGTTCCATAATCACTTTTTATCTCTCTCTCTCTCTCTCTCGCTCTCTCTCCTCTCCATCTCTCTCTTTTAGACATGCATCTATTATCTGAACATTGAGAGTAATCTATATATTTCTCTAAGAAAGAAAATCAATGTTTGGAGACATAAATACTGTACAGCACGCTGCACGTCTGCTTATTTGCTTAATAGAGTTTGCATAGGACATTTTACCAGGATTTTATGAACACTTGGGACGTCCCACCGTCCCACCAAACCACCCCCCCCCCTTATGTTTTCTCTCTCACAGAAACACAAGTCCAGAATGCAAAAGCATTTACAACAGAGGGCAATATTTCACCACACCTTCTGTTCCACCGCGACAGGCTTTTTATTTCACGTTTACCGAGCGCCGTATTAGAATGCTAATTTTATGCGTAAATTGTGCAAGGTTTGCAGTCCTCTCCCCAGACTCACTCATATCCTACGCCAGGAAAACGGCATAATCCCGATTTGACTCATATTTGTGCAACAAAAGACACGCAAACATTTACTGTATCCCACCTCTGAATCACAACGGTGCCCAAAAACAACATCAACACGCACTCTGCATTAGGGTCCCGTAGTTAATCACACCTTCTGTGCTTTCAGGTGTGCGACTGGTTTATGAAACAGCTTCTCCGCGTCGATGTACCGATGGCGGTGACTGTGGTTCTGTGTGGCTCAGTAGCGCATGGTTCCAACGCCAGGTAGGTTGTGGGTTCGATTCCCATTGGGACCACGTACACTGAAAAATGTATACATTTGTTTTATCGAAAAGCAACTCCTTGGGCTGGCGGATAGCGTAGCGGTCTAACGCACCACACTTTGGCTGGTCCGGTGTGGTGTGCGCTGCCTGTCAGGGACGCGGATCGAAACCCGCGTCTCTACCAGACTGGCCCTGGTCGTCAGCCCCAATTGGAGGCGGCATTTGGGTGAGCCGGCACAAGTCCGTCGAGGAGAGGGTTAAGGCGTCCGTGGAAGAGTTTCCGTCTCGGAAGAGGGGGGGAACAATCGACCAGGAATGTGTGTCTCGCTCCCGGAGAACGGGCGGCGGACTCGTGGGAGTGGGGAATTGAAATAAATAGAGGGTATAATTGGCAGCCAAATTGGGAGAAAAACTGGAAAAAAATTGAAAAAAATTGGAAAGAAAGAAAAGCAACTCCTTGTTGCTTGGATGAAAGTGTCTGCTAAATGACATGTTAAGTGTTATGATATTATTCGCACATGCTCACATGTGCTTTGTCACGGTCTCTGATGCACTCTGGTCATGCTATCCGTATTGATGTAATATTTGGAGTCCCTAACATCGCCTCAGATGCCCCTGTACAGTCGTTAATGTGAATGTTAATGCTTGCTGACCCTCTCAATACTCGTGAGAGCCGTAAATAAGTAATAAGCAATAACGCTAAATAAGTTGGTGATATTTCAGATAATTAACTGTTCTTTTATTTATTTTTTGGGAGTCCCAGTCCGACCGAATCACAGGCAAGCGACTCTTTTCAGGGCCTTTTCATTTTATTTTATAAATGAACTCATTACGGGCCTTTTTAAAAAATGTATGAATCCTAAATCTCTCTTCAATATTAACGGGACCCAGAGATGATCTCACTTCTGGGGAGCTAGGAACTCCCAAGCAGGCGGCGAGAAAATGAAAAGTGGAGAACACCACATGCTTAGTGGCGTGCGGTTATTGCTTTGGGCCACGGAGAACGAAAGAGCTGAGTCACGGAACACACCAGAGAGTGTGTGTGTGACCCCCCCCCCCCCTCCTTCCCCCCCTCCCGCCCTTCCCTCCTCCTTTAGAGTGCGCGACTGGTTTAGCCACCTGGTTAGCGTAATCAGCGTGCTGCATTTTAAGAGAATACAAAGCCACACTCAGGTCATATCTAATGAAACTCATCTACTGGCAGCTGGGGGAGATGTGGGAGCGGATCGGGTGATGAGCCGGCCACCTTTACTACAGCGGTGCAGCCACAGCGTCCTCAGTGGAGGGGAATGTAATCAATCATACACGGCCAGCCAATCACCAGAGCCCAGTGGGGCGGGGCATGCTGTGGGGCTGAACGCTGATGATCACACACACACACACACACACACAGTGACTGATTTCAGATTGAAATCTGTCTGCCTCTGTCGGGAGGCTAAAACTGGGTCATGGTTGGATCTTCCAGCAGGACAATGATCCAAATCATACCTCCAAATCCACACAAAAATGGTTCACTGACCATACAATCAAGCTTTTGCAATGGCCATCCCAGTCCCCTGATCTAAACCCCATTGAAAACCTGTGGGGTGAGCTGAAGAGGGGGACTGTGACCAAGGATCTGGAGAGATTCTGTCTGGAGGAATGGTCTCAGATCCCTTGCTATGTGTTCTCCCACCTCATCAAGTATTATAGGAGAAGACTCAGTGTTGTTATCATGTTTTTGAGAAAAATGTATATATATTTATTTTTTTTTTTGATTTTTGAAAGGTTTAGATTGAAAGGTTAGATTTATTTCATATTTTTTAGCTGATGAACAACAAATACAATTTTTCAAAGCCTTTTTTACTCATCTTTACCAAGGTTGCCAATAATTCTGAAGGGCACTGTATATATAAAGGTTAAGAGCATCTCTAATGATGTAATTTTAGTCAGTACATAGATAGACAGGGTAGGTAAATAATGAGCCTACCTGTTCTCGTCATTATGCATTCTTGTGTTTTTATGTTCTCATTGGACAAGAAAAAAACAATTATGAAAAAGTGTCATTTTGGCAAAGTATTTAAACAGGACAGATTGGATATTTTTTCTACAAAATAAACTGTAATAAACTGTGGCAAAGACATTCAAATGCAGCCAATTATGAGCCGATGGAAAACAAACAAAGAAACTTTGATGATGAAGTCACTTAAGATGACAGGCAGGCAGAAGACGCTGGCTGCTATATGAAGTCTGGTTAATGACAGTGAGACAGAAGCACTTGACCCTGGGCCGGCACACTAAAGCATAAAGAGGCCAGTGATTTACACGACCGTGTTATAATTATCTCAAGCCAACTGAGAGAGGCGTTTTTGACAGCGCTTCATTCGGCTGATGCCTCATAAGGGGCTCCAAAGTCCTGCTCATAAACACCCTACAGGCCACACACGCTACTACAGGAGAGACAGTGACTATTTTACACCCTACAGGCCACACTCAGTACTACAGGAGAGACAGTGACTATTTTACACCCTACAGACCACACACGGTACTAAAGGACAGAGCCAGTGACTATTTTACACCCTAGAGGCCACACACAGTACTACAGGAGAGAACCAGCAACTATTTTATACCCTACAGACCACACACGGTACTAAAGGACAGAGCCAGTGACTATTTTACACCCTAGAGGCCACACACAGTACTACAGGAGAGAACCAGCAACTATTTTACACCCTACAGGCCACACTCAGTACTACAGGAGAGAGACAGTGCCTATTTTACACCCTACAGGCCACACTCAGTACTACAGGAGAGACAGTGCCTATTTTACACTCTACAGGCCACACACAGTACTACAGGAGAGAGCCAGACTATTTCACACCCTACAGGCCACACACAGTACTACAGGAGAGAGCCAGAGACTATTTTACACCCTACAGGCCACACACAGTACTACAGGAGAGCCAGTGCCTATTTTACACCCTACAGGCCACACTCAGTACTACAGGAGAGACAGTGCCTATTTTACACCCTACAGGCCACACACAGTACTACAGGAGAGAGCCAGAGACTATTTTACACCCTACAGGCCACACTCAGTACTACAGGAGAGAGCCAGAGACTATTTCACACCCTACAGGCCACACTCAGTACTACAGGAGAGAAAATGCTGGTCAGAAGGGATTCATATCTCCCACTGATGACAGCCTGGCGTGTCATTGGGAGGAGCTAATCCAGTGGTAACCTAGGGAACCCTGGCTGACCTAAACCCACCCTACTCCTGGCAGGACAAAGCCAACTGTATCATAGCACTGGCTTCAAGCGTGGAGCACAGTGTCGGCAGCGCAGCGCTCAGCAAGCGCCTTTACCAGCTAAGCCACTTGAATGCTCACAGAGTTTGTTTCAGGCGCTTGGGGACCATTAAGTACAGACTATATTAAACACTGGTTCATTGTTGTGACACGCAAGGCAAATAGTAGTTATTAGTGTATTGTTTTTGTTTATCCAGCCGGTTTGAGAAATGAATCTGGTGGGAGTTTGTCTTCAGAGCTCTAACACATGAATTTGTAGGCATACAATTGTTAGCGTAGTAGCAAATGTGATAATAATAATAATAAAAAACGATCACTTACCAGCTCCTACTGTAGGGGACTGGAGGCAAGGCCAATAGCATGGGAGGTCGTTTTGGGGGAGAATCGTCCGTCCCCATTAAAGTGAATGAGATACGTGGTGCGGAGCGTGGGGGGAAGGGGGAATGAATCTTGAAGGGAAATCAATGAGTGGAGAATGAAGAGCGAGGGAGTGATTTAAACAGGGCAGGGATATTCTGCACCGGGATTAGGGCTCTTGGCAGAGAGCGCTGCCCTCTTGGGCTCGGAGATACACGTCTCCACAACACCATCCTCTACATGAGGGGGGGGGAATCTAGAGAGAGAGAGAGGGGGAGAGGGAAAGAGAGGGGAAGGGAGAGAGAGAGGGGGGAAGAGAGGGAAAGCGAGAGAGAGAGGAAAAGAGGGAAAGAGAGGGAAAGGGAGAAAGAGGGGGGGAAGAGAGGGAAACAGAGATAGAGAGAGGGAAAGAGAGAGAGAGAGAGAGAAGAGGAAAAGAGGGAGAGAGATAGGAGAGTAAGAGATAGAGGGAGGGAAAAGAAGAAGGGAGAACTGGAGAGGGAGGGAGGATGGGAGACAGAAGAAAGAGAAAGGAAGGAAAGAAGAGGGAGAACAAGAAAAGGAGGAGAGAAATAAGTAAAAGAAAGATGAGCTAGTGGGAGAGGAAGAGGAGCAGGAAGAAGAGGGAGGGAAAGGGAGAGATAGAGAGACAGAGAGAGAGAGGAGAGAGGAGAGAGGAGAGAGAGAGAGAGAGAGAGAGACAGGGGGAGAGAAAGACTCAGCAGAGGGGGTCCATAACCGCATCAGCGATATTTACACATTAGATGATGTCATCACTAACTTATGTCCACACAGGACCAACACACGACGATGATCATTGGTCATTGCTATAAACACCAGCCCGGCCAGAGTATCCTCTGAATACAGACAACAGTGATTAACCTTGGGAGGGAGGGGGGGGAGGGATTCAGCCAGGGAGCTAATGCCTCATACTGCATTACACTCCTTTAATTAAGATTCCATCTCAATTCAGCCATTAACATGCTATTGCTTTTAAATGGGCTGTGGGGCTTGTGCAGCAGAGAGTAAGGGCGGTTTGAAGTGCGCTACTCCAACCAATCCCGCTGCTCGTGTGAGACATCAATCTACAGCGTCGCCCCCCAGGGCATTTCACAGGTCTCCGGGTCAGAGCTCAATTCGAGGGCTCTCTCTAATTGCAGACGTAATTACTGATGCTGACGGTGTGCACAGTCCTTCAGGGACATTGCTGGTTCCCTTCCAGCACCCCGTAGAACACCAGCAGAACTGGATCTGGGGGGGGGGGGGGGCTGTGGAGGGGGAGCATCAGGACCAGATAGACAATGTTGCTGTTTCTGGCTCCGAGGCACCATCGTGGCACTGATCTGAAACAGGGATAAGTTGGAATCATTCTTGAAAAATAATAGTATTTTAAGGGAGAGCCAACATGGTTTTCTCAAAGGGATGCCTAACAAACCTCCTGGACTTTTTTTGGGAAGAGGCTACTACAAAGTGTGTTGACCTGAACCAGGCTTATGATATTATGTGTTTGGACTTTCAGAAAGCATTTGACAAGGTACCACACGAGAGGCTCATTGCTAAAATGAATTCAGTAGGAATTGCAGGAGCAGTTTCAGAGTGGGTTCATAATTGGCTGCAAGGGCGAATACAAAGAGTAACAGTAGGTGGGGCCGAATCTGACCTCGGTGCTGTGGGCAGTGGTGGGTCCTGGGACCTCTGCTCTTCCTTATTTACATAAATGATCTTGATATGGACGTTAGAAGCAAAATAGTTACATTTGCAGATGATACTAAACTTGGGGGTTTGGCAAACAGTTTGGAAAGTAATCCAAGATTATTTAAACAAAATCCAAGAATGGGAAGATATATGGCAGATGACATTCAATATTGCTAAATGTAAAGTTATGCATGTGGGAAATAAAAACATTAGACAGGAGTATTTTATGGGAGGAGAAAAGTTAGCTGTTCAATTTGAAAAAGACTTAGGAATTGTAGTTGATCAAAGCCTATCTGCATCAAAGCAGTGTGCTACAACAGGATGCTGGGATACATAGCAAAAAGTATTGAGTATAAATCAAAGGTTATATTAATGTTATATAATGCTTTTGTCAGACCTCACTTAGAATTCTTTGTGCAGTTCTGGGCACCGCACTACAAGAAAGATATAGAAGCTCTTGAAAAAGTTCAAAGAAGGGCAACTAAACTGATACCTGGTATGAAAGGTAAAGGTTATGATGATAGACTTAAGGCACTCAATCTATTTAAGCTTAGCAAATGGAGACTTAGGGGGGTTTTGATTGAGGTTTTTAAATTCCTAAAAGGGATTAACAAAGTGAAAGACCAAAGATTTTTTAAGATAAGTGGGGTCAGCAGAACAAGAGGCCACAGGTGGAAATTAGTTAAAGGCAAATTCCGCACAGATATTAGGACGTTTTTCTTTACACAGAGTTGTCAATGCCTGGAACAGCTTGCCAGGTCGGGTAGTAGAGGCAGAAACACTTGGGCTATGCAGGATGGATGCAGTACTAGATACTCTTTAGATTAGGACATGACAAGCCTAGATGGGCCGAACGGCCCGTTCTCGTCATTATGTATTCTTATGTTCTTATGAAAACATGTCAGCACATCAGCACTTTCTAAAATACACTTTTCCTCAATTTTACTGTGTTAGTTTCTTTCTATTCTGCGGTTTTCCAGAATATAATGCATGCACTATAATAGAATGCACTTTTGTTTGTTTCCAATCTACTAAATATGTTTAAAAAATACTATAAGAATAAAAAACGAAACATAAAAAAAAAAATCAATATTAAAAATGTTCATCAATCTTTCTCTTGGAGGTTGAAATTTCACGTTCACTTTCACAATTTCCCCGAACTGCAAACGAAACGGCCTCATGTGAATCCCCCTTGTGACCTAGATATTGTGACACAGAACTGCTCGGCGCGCACAAACGCAGGATCGGAACAAAGCGCACCGGAACTTTTTGTGTGCTGTGCGCATTCGTGACGTCTCAGTGAACCAGTTTTCACTCCTCACCAATCAGCTTTCAAAATGAAAAATAACAAATATAATAGCTGAACTATTTGTGGTACTTATTATTCCAGGTAAACATGAATGAATAACAGTCATTAATTCCTGACATAATAAAATAATTGCTCAAAATAACATTTTTACTTGACAGTAATGGCACAAGGAGAGTAGCTATATTTTTTTAAGTCTCAATAAATATTTCAAGGAAAATTATCATTAAAATGAGAAAGTTAGGCAGTGACAGAGTGTGAAAAACTGATGGCTAAACTTGCCTTTTTTCTAAACCCTGAATATTAATCTTAAAATTCACTTCTCTTCCACAGCCCACTACTGCTATTTTAAAAATTTTGTAGAAATCTTCAAAAATCCCTAAAAACTCAGACACAGACACAGACATGCACACGCAGACTCACACACACACACACACACACACACACAAGTGATGCATCTAAAGGACCTCCTAGTGAAAGAAAGAGAAGAGTGTGTCCGGCTTCCTCCCAGCATGCACAGCGTCGGGCGTGTGCGGAGACCGGCCTCGTTTCTGTAAATACGCTGCCTCTGCACTGACAGAGCGGAGAGCTGCTTCCCTTCGCCTCCGTTAACACTGGCAGGTAAATAAATCACACAGACAACATTCTGTGCATTCCCCCCGCCTCTCCCTGGCACTCCATTACAATGCTGATGGGCCCATATTCCTGTCCGGAGTCAAGAGCAGCTCCATTGACTCGGTGAATGCACTCCCGTTAATGAAGCCACATGCGGTGGATCCGCGCGTGAAACACAGGCACTACGATACATCGCACGCACTACGTATGTCAAACTCATTCCCGCTGTGCTGGTGTCAGGATCTCATGCGCGGCAGTGAGGAGATTAAGCCGCTGGGCTTGGGAACAAAAGGGGTTGCAGGTTTGAGTCCCAGGTTGGCCACTGCTGCTGTACCCCTTTAAGGGTGCACAGTATTGTATATTGCATTAAATTGTTTCAGTAAATATATCCAGTTGCACTGAACAAATAGGTGGCATGTAAACTTAGCCAGGAGAGGGAATTGTTATGACAGTAATGGTACATTTTGAATCATGCCGAGACAGCACTCTCATGAATTTAATGGCGAAGGAGCAATGCACAAATTGTTCGCACTGTTGTGTCTGAAGTCGACGTGCGCTCGACGAGGGACTTTTCACCTCGACCGAACATTTACCACATCGTCTTTCCGTTGTTTATTTCCCTAATCTTCTGTATAAACGAGAAAGTGATAAAACAAAAAAACAACATAATCACTGAAAAGGCACAAAAGGACCGATTCCACCGGAGACAGTCGCGCGCGCGCACCTGGAGAACAGCTGACCCCTGCGTGAACCTCCATCCTCCGGCGACGGCCGCGGGCCTAATGGCGGGAATTAGCGAGGCGCGAAGGAGAAGATTGGATTGCGCTCGCCGGGGTAAGGCAGGCGTTACATCACGCCGCTCCGTGCCTCTGGCGGCGTTGCCGGGGGCGAGTGATGACAGCGCCGAGCGGGGGATGGTGGCTGGCCTCTGCAGCCGGGGGCAGGGGGGGGCACACAGAGTATCAAAGGTATATACAAGAGACTGGTCCCAGATAAAAATTTAAAAACACATAAAAAATGTAATATATTTATGCAATATCCACATTGTTAAATATTTATTTCAGGAACACTGCAGCAAATAGGGTGTTAAGATTTGTCCAGGACACATTTCAAGGGTCTCCTGTGGGTATAATGCCTGGCTGTTTCATGTAGTCCTCGGGTAAGCTCACAGCCTGAGCTACTTTATGACTTTACGACTAATCTGTCATCCGCACACCCGGCCAATCGCGGAAAAAAACTGGTTCAGGATCAGTGCACAGATCTACTTCTTATGATATATTCAGCTTTAAAGAGCATGGCGTGTGTTTGTGTGTGTGCCTTTATTACAGGTTTTTTTATTGCCAAGACACATTTCTTGAAATGATGCTCCATTTCCCAAAACTCTAAACACAGGTGCATGGCAGGCAGTGTGGTATAATGGTTAGGGAACTGGGCTTGTAACGTTAAGGTTGCAGGTTCAATCCCCAGGTGGGGCACTGCCGTTGTACCCTTGAGCATGGTATTTAACCTGAATTGCTTCAGTTAATATCCAGCTGTATAAATGGATTGTATGTAAAGAAATGTAAACTGTAAGTTGCTCTGGATAAGAGCATCTGCTAAATGCCTGTAATGTAATGTAATGTAATGTAACTGCACACTCATCTTCACAAACTTCAAACTTCCATGTCAAAACCAAACTCTCCACTCAAAACCATGTAATCTTACATCTAACCGAAACGTTGCCTTCAGACATCACACAACAGTCATCAAATACACATACACTACAAAATAGCCATTGCACACTGGTGAGATCAATTCAAAACACTACCGTAAAAACCTGTTACTGCAATGAATAATGGCGCTTAGGGTTTTTTCCCCCAGAACAACCTCTTTACATGATGAACACAATATAAAGACACAACACGTATAAATTTGCTGCATTTTTATTCCTCAATGTACTGTAGTAAAATAAACAGAAATTGAGTGAAAAAGTAAATGTACTGTAAAAATATGCAACTGATACATAAAGAATGTAGAATACAGTAAAATAATTTCCATGCATTTACCAATATAAACCAATGAAAAAAAAAAAAAAACTGTTTGTACATAAAGAAAGAAATCAAATTTATTCTGCCTCAGCATCCCATCTCTGGTCTGGGTCAGGCCAGAGATTCTCATCAACATCACAGGCAATATTAGCCCTATCCAGGCAGCGGGGGAGAAAAACGCTTGCATGCCTTATCCACCCCCTGGCAAGCCTCAACTGTAATATCTAAACAAGCCTACAAAAGTAGTACTACATCACATGTACTACAGTATATACTGCTGTAATACATAACTGTACTCAAATACTTGATACAGTATGAAAAACCATACTTGCACCATCCTCTTCCTCTACCTTCAGGTCTTTGTAGATCCATTGTTCCAAAACAAGTGAACTGACCCATGGCCCTTTTATCCATCTATCCATCCGGAGGTTCTGATTGGTGTGTGAACAATTTTGACTCTTAGTGGTTCCTCCTGGGGAATTGTGTGTTAATTGGGTTCAAGTTGTGATCACTTGAGTTAATGATATTGAATGCCAGTGCTTTCTAAATGAGCACATGGTGCAGCCAGTGATATATGAAGGGATTTGTGTGTAGAGTTTTTCACAAAAGGTTAAACAAATCTGAATCATGTGTGAAAACAGGGGAATAGTGTTTATAGTTTTGGGAAATGGGTCTGTCTTTTGGTAGATGGCGTCATGGTTTGGGATGTTTAGTTAATAGGCCCAGTTATAGTGTGTAAGCAATCGAGAAAAACTGTAATGTGTGTGTGTATGTATGTATGTACAGGTACATGGCATGCATGTGCCTTAGCAAGTAGCATGTGTGCAATGTTGTTAAAGCAAGTTCTGTATTGATAGGTGTGCACTACTAGCTCACACAAAGGGGGCACTTTGCTGACTTTAATCTGTTGAATTACCCCCCAAAAAATCACTCTCCTCAAGATAATCCAGCAACAACTGGACCACGGCAACTGATTATTTCCACGGCGATATATTATGGTGGTAAAAGGGTGTGACTTAAAATCAATAGCCCCACAAGAGGCAATCACGAGGGAGAAAGAAACCCTGTGGCAGCAATCACAAATAGCTTTCCCCCTGATCAAACGGCGCTTTCCCATGATCCTCCGCGCCAGAGCCGTGTCTTACAAGGCCCGATCAGCCATAATCAATTACTGTCCCACCGGAGAAGTGATGTCAGCACTTTCGTAATCAATTTCTATCGTTACAGTTTTTGTTTAATTTAGAACGCATTCACATATGAATAATTAAACGGCATGAATCGATATCGCTTTCTGCATGGCGGCTGAGAGGTGAGAGATGCCTGCTCGCCCACATCTGGGTCTTCAGGGTCAAGTGGAAGCTGAATCTGAATCGCTTCAGCAGCACTGGTGTGGATGTGAGACATTATTCCCCCTGCGCCATTCCGCCCTGCTGTTTCAAAATAGCAAAAAGCTGATCGGCTCAGTAACGGAAACCTCAGAAGCGAATGAAGCTAGCGTAACGGAGTTGCTTCTGACTGCAGCGAGAATCCCAACGCCACAAGAGACACAATTATCCCGCTGAGCTAAAGACCTAACTGATCGTTCTTGACTCGCTTTAGGCAGAGAATCCCTCAAGCACTAGCTCCCCTTAGTTCTGGAACATGCCGAGCTCCATGTCGCCTGACTGTGACATCACTGCCAGGCGACTGTCTCATCTGCCAATCGTATGAAGCCGTGCATCAAATTGTTGCTCGTGGCGGTCTACTTGAAGGTAGCAGGTGACCTTGTGAGATGTAATGACTCTTTGCTGTTTGCTGCTCTCCCTCTGCCTCACTGTGTTTTGTGGCTTTGCCCCTCTGCCTCAGTGTGTTTTGTGGCTTTGCCTGACTGTGAAGCTACTATATGGGTATATAGCTAGCTCTGCTATATTCTTAAAGCTAGATTCTTGTCACTCTCAACACAGTAAATGTCCAAAATGCCCACCCATCTATATGGTGAAGCTACTATATCCTGCATATAGCTATAGCTACTGTATATATATTCTTAATGCAGGAGAGTATATATGAAACTTATTACCGAATGGCCCGTGTTTGTGAGGCTGTTATCACGGCAAAGGGTGGTTATTTTATATCCAAGATTATTTTCAATATAATTTTTTAATTTCTTTGATGTTCATTTTGTTCACTATTTGTGTTTTTGTCATTTTATTTTACTCAGCTCAATTTGATAAAAGTTTAGGTGTACTCAAACTTTTGACCGGTAGTGTGTATATATATATTCTTTTTAATTGACCCACTATTTGGGTTTCCTATTTTCTCAGCTATGTCATTTGTGTGGAAAACAAATAAAAAACACTTTGGGTTTGAAAATGTCACCTGAGCACAGAGGCTGAAAGTGCACTTTCTCAGGTGAAACCCTAGCTGGGTATCAGTGCTGGCCTCTTCCTTTCCTCATTGGTTGGGGGTACAGCGCTGTCCTCTTCCTCATTGGTCGGGGGTACAGCGCTGTCCTCTTCCTCATTGGTCGGGGGTACAGTAGAGGTTACTGTAAATGCCCCTCTTCCACAGGACAGTCATCTGTGATTGGCCTGTAGGTTTGTTTCGATTTTACAGTGGGCGTGACGTGACTCTTCAGGGCCTTTCAGCTGTGTTTTAGGTTTGGGTTACGGTTACGGTTAGGGTGCAATAATCTTCAGATGAAGGGTTTGGGTTACGGTTACGGTTAGGGTGCAGTAATTTTCAGATGAAGGGTTTGGGTTACGGTTACGGTTAGGGTGCAGTAATCTTCAGATGAAGGGTTACGTTAGGGTTACGGTTAGGGTGCAGTAATCTTCAGATGAAGGGATGCGTGAAAACACAGTTGAAAGGCCCTGAGAAGTCAGGTGACGTGCACTGTAACCTACAGGCCAATCACATCTCACATGCAAATTACCGTCCTCTGGGAGAGGAGCATCTAGCCTCTACATCGGGGGCACCTTGATCGGTGGCTAAGGACCGAAGGCTACGTTCTCAGATTTGCATGGAGACGTAAAAATGTTCAACAAAGCAGGAACTCCGCTGGCCGCGTGGGCAGCGGCTCATGCACCGTTGGCAGTTCCCTCGTTCAACGATAGCCCCTGTCGTTTGCCCATCTTCTTCTTCATTTCCTTCAGTGAAGTACAGGATCGTGTTCATAACATATTGAAAACAGCTCGATCATTCTTTTTAAAAACGAATAATATAACGTTATGAAGCTGTAGATTTTTAACAGTCAAATAGTTTTTTTAAAAAGTTTTTTTAATAATAATAATTTAGCCAGGCCTTGGAAAGGTGAACGATAGCAACGTTCTTAATTGCAAGCGGTGCTCATTCATCATTGATGCTACTCTTTCCCAAGCGGGTCTGAAGACATCAGTGTCAGACCAGCGGCGCCCGAAGAGCGCCAGGCCTCAGTGCGTCGGCCGAGTGATGGCGCGCACATCGTTCGTTCGGGCACTGACCTCGCGGGAGAGAGAGAGAGAGAGAGAGAGAGAGAGAGAGAGAGAGAGAGAGAGAGAGAGAGAGAGAGAGAGAGAGAGAGAGAGAGAGAGAGAGAGAGAGAGAGAGAGAGAGAGGAAACTACAGCTACTGATGTGCAGACGCTTGCAAAATGACAAGAGCAATTGTTGATTTTAAAATCTGGCAAAATGACAAGAGCAATTGTTGATTTTTAATTTTAAATAAATAACATTTAACATTTTACAATTTAGGCCATTTAGCGGACGCTCTTGTCCAGAGCGACTTACGATAAGTGCATTTAAAATGGCAAGAGTAATCACAGCTAGAGCCAGAGATCAATACAGCAACAGTACAGCAGACGCCATCGTAGACAGATGCGCACCACGCCTACAAAACTGGGAGAGAAAAGTTAGTAAATATTTTTTTCTTTTTACTATGGTCAAATACAATGAGCGTAAATGAAGCCAAAAATGAATTGATCCTTGCCAGTGTTATTTTGCGGTATAGGTTGATGTGCATGCATTAATGGCGATGCCAGTCCTGCGAAACCTGCAGAGTTGACAGCTCGGAGACGGGACTGAATGTGTGTGTGTAGTAGCTTGCCCCGAGGAGGACAGGACCCAGAAGGCTGATATCCAAACCCTCCGCCTTCGCGTACAAGAAAAACCTGGTCCAAAAAAAATCGGCGAGACAGCAATTCGCGTTGTCCTTGACATTGAGTGACAAACACTAACACAGCATCGCATCAGATTGGCAGCACAAGAATTGAACGCGATAGGTAAACTGAGAATGTAAAAATCGAATGCTTGCAAAAGAATCTCATACTCCAAGGAGTGCACATGCTCAGTATTGGTCTTACAATACAAGTCAAACTCTGCTGGAGACTTCATGAGGTTATTTTGTTTCGTTTTCATCAATTTATGAGACATGTATCATTGTGTAGTACTCACCGATGCTCATCAAAAGGTCTCACATTAATAATAAGAAAACATCACAACAAAGAACAAAAGCACATTTTTCATTGTCTAAGATAAGAATGCCATGCCATACTAAAGGTAATGACTTGTGACTAGTGATGGGAGAATGAAGTATCATGACACTAAAAATGGGTGGGCCTACAGTTCGATTTCTAATCACTGACTTGTTTGAACCAATCAAAAGGTTGTGCCCTTCACAACAGAACAGTTTTTCGTTCATATCCGTTATTGGTAGTATAATTATGGTAGTTCCACCCATCACTCATTGAAACCAGAAGGCCCTCAAGTTTTATAAAATCCTCCACTTTTTTAAGGTATTATTTTACAAGTGAACCCCCCACCACCCCTTCACATCCCTTGTAGTTCAGTACAAAGGCACAGTGTCATCATCAGAGGACAATGGCATAGACCTAGAAATGATTAACCACAATTAGGGAAAAGACTTCAAAGCATACAATGCGCTGGAAACATAAAGGGCACGCTCTCTCTCCCCAAAGAGCAAAGCTAATTAACATGCACATAAGTCACGCTAACGATGCTCGCTCTTCTGCGATTGTCTTTCCCGTGACCGCGCCAGGTTCTCTTTTAATTGAGTCGGTCGCTGTGGTGACTGTGGCCAATAAAATGAAAATGAAAATAGAAGGAGAGAAAACGAGAAATGGATTAATGGTTTCTGGCCCATTTGAAGGTTTTATTATCTGAAAACACTTTTGGATCGCTCCCTATTTTCCAGTGTTAGTGTATAAACCCAGAAGGGCAAATTCACAGAAACCAGTGCACGGTCAAAATCAATTTGAGCAATGTTTGGTACGATGGGAAAACTGAAAGTGAGCTTGCTGCGAGGAACGAATGCCTCTCTTAACCACGGCCGGCGTGCTAGGAAACGAGTTCTTATTTTCTCTCTCTCTAGTCTTCTTTGAACTGAAGATTCAGAATTATTATTATTATTTTTTTCAAGGGCATTTGAAATGTTCCATTTCGATTTGTCGCAAAATCTGTTTGTACCGTTCATGTGTAAAGGAAGGTTTCCGGTAAGAAACAGTGTTTTGTTAAGGGTAAAAGGCTTACAGACGTTTCTTATAAGGTCGTGGACTACCTTCTCCTAGCTCTGGTAACATCCCCATTCTCATATCTACTGGACTTGTCAGTTTTTTTACACTGTCTGTCAGTTCATCCTCTTTGCAGATATTCCTGGGTATTTCCAGAACACCCTTTGCCATGGTTCCCATCTTACCTCTCAGATCGACATCATAAGAATAACAAGAACACAAGAATACATGACACAATGACGAACAGGCCGGACAGCCCATCTGGTCTCATTGTTAACTGACAGTCTACACAGTATCCAGCACTCTGTCAGGCCTGGACTTGAACACCCCCCCAAGGGTCCCTGCCTCCACTACATGACCTGGCAAGACATTCCACACATTGACACAACTCTGCGTACAAAAATATACTTAATGCCATTTAGCAGACGCTTTTATCCAAAGCAACTTACAGTATTGAATGCATACATTTTTCAGTATATTCCCAATGGGAATCGAACCCACAACCTAAGCATTGTCAACGCCGTGCTCTACCTACTGAGCCACACAGAACCACACTGACCACATACTTCCCGACTGAGCAGAATTTATGTTGAACTAATCAGCACTACTATTAGCACAAGTGTTTTGGATGGAGATCATAAGGGTGCGGTAGCCCCTGGCACCATGTCACATGTCACCCTTCACCGCCATTGGCTGAATGCCTCAGTGACAACATGTCGCCCTTCACCGCCATTGGCTGAATGCCTCAGTGACATCATTGGCTGAATGCCTCAGTGACATCATTGGCTGAATGCCTCAGTGACATCATTGGCTGAATGCCTCAGTGACATCATTGGCTGAATGCCTCGGTGACATCAGTGAAATCGCGGAGAGCAACAAGCTCCTTAAACTCAACGCTGATCAAACTGAGGCGTCATGGCTCCCAAAACTCTGCAGAGGAAAGTCTGCGGGAGGCAGTGCAGTGTAATGGTTAGGGAACTGGTCTCGTAGCTCAGAAATGTGCCATTTCGATTCCCAGACGCAGCGCTATCATCGTACCCTTGAGCATGATACTTAACGGGAATTGTGTCACTAAGGAATCAAGCAGTATAAATGATAAATGAGAATACAAAATTGTACGCTGCTCTGGATTACAGCGTCTGCTAAATGCCCTAATATGAATGTAAATGTAAAGTAGGCCATTTCAACTTGGCCACGATGGTGGCACTCTCTGGGGTACTGGTCTTGGACTGGACTGCGACACATCCTTCAATACAGACCTGAAGGACATCACCAAATCAGCCTTTGTCCATCGAAGCAACATTTCCAGACTCAATGGCCCAGTTGCCAAGACCCTCATAGCCGTATTTCTCCACGTCACGCATTTGGAGGACGACTGTAACGATGTACCCTGTGGCACATCTGGCTGGAGCTCTAGTCAGGTTACAGCATGTGGAGAATTCAGCCCCCCGGGGGGGTGCCTACCTCCACTACGTACTATGAACACATCACTCCCACTCTCAGCAACTCACCGTGGCTGCTAATCAAACACCCAAACCGTCTACAGAACAGAACTCCTTCCGCTCGCCGTCGAAGCCCTCGATGTTCCGGCTCCCACTCACCTCTGGTGGAATGTTCCACACCTACACCCTCTCATGCGGACTCTGTTCCACAGACACTGGAAATCTCACCTTCCCACTCCTTCAGGGACCGTGCTTTCAGCTCCGCCACCCCCAAGCTGTGGAAATATCTCTCCCTGCGATGTCCGTGAGTGAGACAGCATCCTTCAAATCCAGACTCAATCCACCTCTTCAGTGAGGTGTTCCCCAAGGCCCCTGTTTTGTCCGTGTCTAATGTACCATTCGATGTTGTTATTGTATCGCCGCTGTTGGTCTCTGTAGTTTTATCTTGTCTCTGTTTTCTTCTGCTCACTGTTTAGCTCTTTTTTTCCATTTTTCTCTGGATTTTTTTTTGATGAGATATCGTTTGAATAAATATAAAAAAGGAGAGCTTCACATTTTCTAAAACAACGTCAAATGTATTGTTCGCTGGCTTGAATTACAATTTCTCGCGCAGCTAAAATGAAAGTGAGGTGAATTTTATCGCAAATATGTTTTTAAATGAATGAAATGAACCCCCCACCCCCTCCCCCTCAATTCACTGGGCTGCTGATCCCTGCACTGTTTCATAAATCAGAAAGGAAAATGGAAAATGCAAAATGCTTGCCCCTTTAAAAAAAATCTGGCTCCCATCAAAATGTAGCCCAGGCATGAGTGTATGGGGAGATGATTTGCTGACGGCCATACTGACGAGGCTAGGAAAAGAGGGCCAACGCCCATACCATGTCCGTGAGCACCATGTGATCTTTAATGTCCATACTGAATCAGGGCCTCTCATCGGGACATTTTTCCATCTTTTATGGGGGGGGAAGGGGAAGGGGGGGCAACTTGATTGAGGGGGTGTCAGGTGTCACGTCCAGCTAAAGCACTCGTTCTCAGTGAAGCGATGCTCTGGGATTGAATTGTGGCCGTGCCAGGAGGCCGGCAGAGCGCTGTGGAGCCGCACCGCAGCATCGACCGGCGAGGATGGCTGCTCAGGCCACGGCTTCCTCCTCCACGGTTGGCTGGACACCTGCGGAACCACACGGTGCTCTGCTCCCATTTAGAGGAGAGAAAACTGACTCTTTTTTTTTCCTGTGTGCAATATTTTTTTTCTGCTTTTGTATTGCCCGTGTAATCCACGGATCACGTACCCGTGCGAATGATTTTCTCATCCAAACGCAGCGGGACGAAGCAGAAGCCACAGAATGCTACGCGCAGCCTAACAACCCAAACCAGCTACGGCGTCTCTCCAGACTGGAGCTGCCGTCGTATTGCTAATGGGGCAGCTCCTAGTCACTCAATTGTTTGAACGACAGACTTTGTACCGTTCGGCTCGGTGGGGCTCGGAGTGACATAAAAAATAAATAAAAGGATCCATTGATACCATCGGTGAATATATCATTCTGCATTGTCTGGTATTCTCTTTGCTCTGCCAATCAGGAGGCTGTAAAGGTGTATGTGGTGTGGAGCCTCTGATAGCGTAGCGGCTAACGCATCCGTATTGGCTGGTCCTTTACGAGTGTGAGTTGCCTATCGCGGTCACGGTTCGAAACCCGACTGTACCAGACCGGTACACTCCCTGGTGGGGAGCCCTGATCGGGGCGGCGTTTGGCTGTCCGCCCCAGGGGGAGGAGGAGGGGGGGTGAGCCGGCACAAATTTGCAGAGGAGTGCGTAAGGGTGTCTGCAGAATGTGAGTGGGCGAATTCCGTCTCGCTGCCCTCGGAGAATTAGCTTGTATAATTAGGGTTATACTTGGCCACTAAATTGGGAGAAAAACGAGAAAAATATGTATGTGGTGGCGCCCCCCTCTGTGCTCCGTGTGGAACTACGCGTGTGAAGACTCACCCTCAGCGATGGTGGCTGCTCTCTGTGACTCGGCGATGAAGCGGTTTGCCGTGATTGCGTAGCCACTGCTGGTTGACGAAAGCGAATGGCAGGCTGTGAAACTTGACTCAGCCATGCTAAGGGCACAGGGCGCCCGCACCTGCTAGGTTTCCGTTACCTGAATTCCTGTTTTCTTCTTCTCACATATAAAAAAAAAAAGAAAAAATGAACACCCCCTGTTCAAACCAGTTGCACTATTCAGGCTGCTCGGCACAAAGAAGCACGCTGAAACGTGTATTGCAGATTATTATGCACAGAGTGTGTTTTGAACTAATCCACATTATTTCCCCTTTGCTAAAATGTAGATAAATATACATATATACTTGGTAAACCATAACAGTAAAATAAACTATAAATATTTTATTCAGATAGCAGTCCTAGTTGTGCTTTGAGGGTCTTTAAAAAAGTGCCTGTGCCGACAAGTCCTATTTTAAAATGGATGAAACAAAACGGTTAGGCTCTTTAGTCTTCCTCACAGAAGTGAAATCTCCTGCTTTGAGGCTTTTGCCACTTTATTCATTTTTACGCTGCAGAAGTCGGCATCGAAGTTTCACACAGCGTATGAGTTTCACACGGTCTTAGGCTCCTGCAGATCACACCTTTTCAATGTCTCTCTCTCTCACCGCAGTGCAGAACTGCAGTACGGCACAAAAAAACACACACACACACACACTCACTGTCAGAAATGTACCACCAAGACTTAGGACAGATTCATATTCCGCTGGAATACGGAATATGTCTTAAGGCAAATATTTCTTTAAAGGGTTTATATTCTCCCACAGAACACACTCTGTTCCAGGCTTGGGTGTTCCAACTGTTTCTCCAGGAACTGTGGACAATGAAGCCTTAAAATGGCCTCTACTCATTTATCTTTATCCGTAAGGTTAATCACAATATATGTGTTCAAAGGTAGTGGGAGATATTACCAAAAAAAAAAAAAAAATCCATTTTTTTTTTTTCTAATTTAATTATACTGATTAATCATCTCCCTCTGTGGGTTGTCCTTACCTATGAGCGATGCAGGTATTTATGTTTTTAAGTTATAATTATAATTTGTTATGCTCACACATTTTTCATCTCAGTGAACCTCCGTATTCAAGACCCTGCTCACGCTGTCCACCACCAACATGTCCACTACATGTCCACTCCTTGCTGAAGGGGATGAAGTAGGCATGAGAGTAGTTTGGAATGTGCCAGCCTTCTCCTTTATGTTTCTGAACATTATTATTATTTTTTTTTATTTTGTTTCTGATTTTGTGGCAGATTTTTTTGTGCCGGCTCACCCTCCCCTCTCCACCTGGGGCAGACAGCCAAATGGCGCCCAATTGGGGCTCCCCGCCAAGGGCCGGTCTGGCTTCAAACCGCGACCGTGATAGGCAGCTCACACTCGTAAACACGTGCGTTACACCGCTACGCTATCGGAGGCCCCAAAGGACAATCTAGAAAGTGTTCACTTGCTGAAGGGGATAGGGAGCAAGAGGACTGTGTTTGAATGTTACAAACTGTCATCACTCTTCTCGTCATCCCTCGTGAAGTTTCAGAGTGCAAACACACCACTCCCTACACACTTGCACCCCATCTTCTATTGATCACGGGATAAAGTCAAACAAACAGACAGGTGACATATTCCTTTCTCCATTCCAGCCCCCATACAGAATATCCTCCCGCAGTGCTCTTCTCGGTTATAAAATCTAATGGTGAACATGTGTCTTTGCCTGCTGTGAATATAAAAAACTAAATGTCGAAGAGACAGAGAAGGAGAAGGATGGTTTTTTCAAGGCGCTGTGGGAAGACCTTTAGTGGAGCGCCAACATCCTTTCTGACTATGTCCCTCATATTTTCATACTTTTTTGAAAATATTTTTTTTCTCCCAATTTGGTATCCAATTAAACCCTCTACTTATTTTGATTTACCCTCCCCACACGAGTCCACTGCTTGTCTCTATGAGGCAAGCTAATTCTCTGAGGGCAGAGAACTTCGCTTCCTTGAAAACGGAATTCGCCCACCCACGTTCTGTGCTTACGTGCTTCATGGCAAACTCGAGCCCTGGGGGCGGACAGCCAAATGCCGCCCCCGATTGGGGCTGATGGCCAGGGCCAGTCTGGTAGAGACGGGTTTCGAACCACATCCCTGACAGGCAGCGCACACCGTATTGGACCAGCCAAAATACAATACGTTAGACCGTTTCTTTTTTCACGCTATTTTTGCGCTTTAGAGAGCTGGCCGAAATCACGGGCAAAACAGCTGGCGTAGCGTGCTCTCTGGACTGCAGGCGTGAGCCGCCGAGATGCAGCCTCCTGAAATATGAACGCGTATCGCTTTTTCCGTTCTCTTCGTGGGCTGACGTGCATGGCGGTGTGCGAGGTGAGGCGGTAACCCTTGTGCCGCGAGATCGGGATCGTGAACCGTCGACGCAGATGGAAAGCAGAAAACGAGTAAAATAATGAATCCGAGGATGGATGGACCCGGGGCCAGAGGCAGAAAGGGAGGAGCAGGGGAGGCCTTCCCCCGGGGGCGAGGCAGATGGCCACGCACGCTGGCAAGATTGGCGAACGGCCACGTGGAAGTCCTGCCCACGGAACACGGGAACCGGGGGCGCTCAAGTGCGTGGGCTGAACACTCACCACCCGCCACCCACGAGCATCCGGCGCCCATCGAAGCCGCCGCGGCTCTGCATCCACCCCGCAGCGGGGCGCGCGCGGATCACCGCGCCTCGGGTAACTCCGCTGCTTTTCGGCTCGATGCTCTCGTCCGAGAGGAGGGCCGGTGTGGGCCTCTGGGGCTTCTGGTCCGGCCCGGCGCTGATGCACCGGAGTCAACCAATCAGCTGATCGCAGGGTCTTCAATCAAGCCCTCGGATTAGATTAATCAAGTCGTATTAGTGCTGGGCTAGAACAGAAGTCTGAATCTAAAACCAGGCCCTCACGGATAAGATTGGACACCCCTGCTCCAGTGTAATAAAAGAGTGTGTGTGTGTGTGTGTGTGTGGGGGCTCTGTATTCTGAAGATGAACCTTAATGCATATGTATTTTGGGGAGTTCGGGAGTAGAATATTGCATACGAATGCACACAAAAGCCCCCTTCTGTGATTCATCAAGCGGAAAGCAGGTGTTGACTCTGGATCAGGCAGGAGAGGGCTCGCACCGCACCGCACGGCTGCTGTAATCGCTGCTACGGGGAGATGTCGGCTGGCATCAGAGACTTAAATGTTGTGTTTTCGACACGATCATAACCTCTTACAATATTTCAGTCTTCACCTTTATCTTTCTGAACTTTCAGGGCATACACTTCTGCTTCTCTCTTCTCACTCCAGATACCAGATACCACACCCCAACCACCTCCCCCCCCCCTCCCCAAAGGACAACCCAGAAAGTGTTCACTTGCTGAAGGGGATAGGGAGCAAGGGGACTGTTTGAATATTCTAAACCTCCATTATTCTTCTCATCGACCCTCCCATGAAGTTTCAGAGTGCACACTACTACCTCCACTTCACACCCTGAAAAAACTTAAATCGGAGAGCTATGGGCTTCGCACGCTCCACAACACTATAGATACGGGATCGTATTAAATATGACCTGGGTACTGGGATGGCCCTGGGATGGCGCAACCGGTAAAGGCACTTGCCCGGAGTGCAGGTTGCTCACTGCGGCCAGGCTTTGATCCCTGACTGTGCCAGCCTGGCTTTGGTTGGGAGTCCTGTTCCCATCTGGAAGGAAGTGGTTAATTGCCGGCCCCAGGGTAGGGGCTGGTCCTGGGTGGGCCATCCCTTTGCGGGTGGCGGGCTCGAGGGGGGGAAAGGAGGGTGGCGTGGCGGGTTGGGTGAATTGAAGACATAGAGGGTACAATTGGCCACCAAACTGGGATAAAAATAGGAATACATTTTAAAAATATATATATATGACCTAGATCTGCATATGCCCATTATTCCCACAGCACAGAGCTATGCTACATGTCCTTGCTTCTATTGTACATGTCCACGCTATGTGGCCTTGCTTCTAGCTTATGGCTCATAGTTTACATAGTTTGCTTCAAGTTTACTGAGAAGCTGCGGCAACCTCACAACAACTCACATTTCCCACGGAGCTGTCCGCTGTCCTGAACTCGCTTGACGTTATCCTGACATGCACAAGACAAGCTTTTTTTTTTTGCTTTGCTTTTTTTTTTGTGGTTTGCAAGACACCGAGGTTCAGCGCTAACAGGAGAAAGGGGGAGCGTTGTGCTCTCCACTATCAGTGCCCCAGAACCGCTGACAGCTTCATTTTTAATGAATAGTGCTGCAGTTCTCACTGTGGCATGTCATTCTTCGTGCCCACAGCTTGGTTAAAGTTCGCGATTCCGATTGGTTCGAGAGGGCCGTCGCCGGGGTTTCCGGGGTTCCGAATCAGTGGGCACGCGCGCGCGTTCAACGTTCCATTTCAGCTGAGCGTTCTATTCGCGGCTAATAGAAGATCGGGGCAAACAAGTAGCGGGGTTGACAAGAAAAATATCTAGGACAGCTCGACAACAATTTCGTTTCGTTGTATTTTGGCGTTGATTTATTTGTGTTGCGCGTGGTGTATGTGGAATGAGCCACTCCGGGCTGTGCGGTGACCACTGCAGGGGGTTAAAGGCTACTTGGCTTTGCCCAGGGAACACATCACAAAGCCCTGTGGTGGTTTATTTTCATGCAATTGCACAGTCCCTCATGGTTTATTTTTATTTTTATTTTCTATTATTTTCTATTTATTTAAGGTGACCTTGAGTGTCCAGAAAGGCGCCAATTAAATAAAATGCATTATTATTATTATTATTATTAATGACATGATTCCTACTGCTTTTAGGGAATTTTAGTCAAATATTAGTTTAAGTTTAAGCGGGTCTTCTTCATAATGATGTATTGACGAGCAGACATGTTGTTTTTTCCCCTCCGTGGTGCGTGTCGTCTCCATGTTTGTCGTTGTTTTTCTCCAGTGGAAAATGGACGATAAAGGTCATCTTTATCTTGTTTTCTTCCGACCCAGCCGCCTTTCGAAGGTGTCTCTGCCATTGCAGATACAGCGAGCACCTCCAAAATCGCGTTTTCAAAATCGCCCTTCGCGTAAAACTCGTTGGAGCGGGGCTGGTGAAACGGGCCTGTGTGCCAGCCTGTCCTCAGCTGGGGAACGCTGTTTTTTGTGATTTGGAAGGGGGGGGCGGGGGGCGGAGCACTGAGCACATCCCTCCGGGGTCATCTGGGGGTCAAAGGTCAAGAGGGTAATAAGCCAGAGGCAGCTGCTGCCCTTCTCTCCGCCCTGCCGCGGGAGGTGTCGCCAGCTGACAGCAGCTCAAACTGCAGGAAACCCCCACTGAGGAACATCGGAGGAGCCCCTTTAGACAGAAGCACTGTGGTTCTCTTGGCTCTAGAGCATGGCGTTGGCAACGCTTAGGTTGTGGGTTCTCTGGGGCTCATGTACTGAAAATGAGCATTCACTACTGTAAGTCGCTTGGAGGTTGTGCTAAATGGGTATATATTAGCCCTTACACACGGAACTGACAAATATGGGCTATTTTGCAATACATGCCAGTATATTGTTCCAAAATATATTATTGCACTGTGAAATATACGGTAATACCTTTTAACAATGTGTGAAAAGAGGCAGTAATCTGTATATTTTCGCAATACATAACAATATAATGTATTACCTGTAAGAACACTTCTAATTTCACCCACATGCCTGTGTCTGCATCTCTTGATATCGTTGTTATATGTAAGTAGCCTACATGCTGAAACTATTGTGAGAACAGTGGTCAATTGACAGAAAAAACGAAAAAACTAGAATACCAATACATTACATCTCCAGACATGGAAAATATATTTCCGTTGCATAACCGGATGGAATCTGTTGAGAGATTGACTATACTTGATTACAGCACCAAACGAATGATCATTCAATTGATCACGTGACAATAAATACAGAAATGGATACGTGATATCATCATCCGGGTAAGTTTACACTGTTCAAATGCATGGCACCATTTTGATTGTGGATATGGGAACTATTGATGGTTTCGCTAAATAGAATAACACGATTGCGATTAGTGTTAGAACTATCGCTGTCATATTCGTTTGTGTTTGTTTGTTTGTTTGTTTGTTTTAAAGACGCGCGCGCACGCACTCACGCTCCGTTTTTAAATAAATAAATAAAATGACGGCGTTCCCTCTGTTCTTTACATTCTAACCTCGGGGGTCACCTGTGGGCGAGGAGAGAGTCCCACGCGCAATTAATAGGCTACCGTCGCCTTCATACGGCAGATAGGGCCGTGTGCAACTCGCAACAACAACAACAAAAATACTATTGCAGCGGCGACATAGATAAGGCAAACAGTCACGAGTGCAGTGAATTCACAAATCGACAAAACGCGTCGCGATTATTTTCACCGCGCGTGTGTTCGGCGCGATTTCCGGCAGCCCTGAAACACACACACACGCCACGCGTCGGATCAATAACGCGACACTGCTGCTGCATTGCCTCTGCGCTGTGGACCCGGTGTCGCGCTTCCGTACAGTACGTTCAAACCGATGCCACCCCCCCCATCTAACCGGTTCGCCGCTCACGTTGTAAGAGAACGGGGTGTGCTGTCTCCGAGCAGACCTCCGCCAAAAAAAAAGCCTTTATTGAGTAAGTGAAATTCAGCATTGGCGTAATGCTCCAGATCACGGAGCATTTCCCTCGGTTTTGTCACGATTCGTCTTCAGTCGGTAAATGCATTCGCTCTGGGGACTGGGTGGATGGTTACAGCCGCTTTAGATGCCCCAAGGGCAACAAGAGGTGAAGGAAACCGATGCCTGCAAAACGAAACCGCTGTTGGACTAACGCACACTGCTTTAGAACTCGCCAGCCTTTTTAAGCCCGCCTTTGAAGCTCTACGGCAAGCGATTAACCCATCAGAATGTTAAAAAAATACAAAATGGGTGAACCTGCGGCTCCGCAGAACTCACGAAGGCATAATTCAGCAGAGAACCCTTTTGGAATTGTTAAAAAAGGGTTAGTATATAGGCCAGAATTAAGAGGGAAGAAACCGAGAAATGTAGGATAAACCGGTCGCGGAAACACACGGCCGGGTCTGCACGGTCGTGGAGACCTGAAAGAGAGTTCCATCGCGAGGAGAGGGGAGGGCACGCAACCAACGAGCGGCATTAATAATTGATTGCGCTTTTCTCTCTCTCTCTCTTTCTCTCTCTCTCTCTCTCTCTCTCTCTGTGTGTGTGTGTGTGTGTGTGTGTGTGTGTGTGTGTGTGTGTGTGTGTGTGTGTGTGTGTGTGTGCCAGGACGCAGGACGCTTCAGATGGTAGAACTCCGCGCGATTCACTGAGTTCCTACAGCACGAGCAGCTGCAGTTCCCCTCACAGACGCTCGTGCAGTCACGGTGCTGGAGGACCAACGGACATCCTTTAGCCTGGAAATATAGGGATGAATATCCCCGCCTAACATTGCGAGTAAACTTCCTTTTGGAGAGCGGGCTTTAAAACGTCCTCTTAAAAGACACAAGTCGCCGGGACAGGTAAATTATTACGATTACTCTGTGGGGGGGGAAAAAAGCTTGCTTTGGGTTTTGCCCGATTGCTGCGGGACGAGATGGGAGCTCTCCCCGAGTAATGGTGCTGAAATTGTTCCGCGTACGAAGAAGGAAGTGAAACCTGCTCTTTCTTTGTCGAACCGGGGTTCAGCTAAGGTAATGTACTAAAATACCGGAAAACAATGCGAATTAAGACTTTTAAAAAATCTCCATCGTATAAATTACGCTACATAAAATACCCCAGGTCTCGAACATGAGTAATTGAGCCCGCAGTACCCTCGCGAAGCATCGGTAATGTAAGAAATACATTTTTTACAAAAAAGGTAATAGAAAGTTTACACATTGGAAGCGAA
The DNA here is from genome assembly GCA_029706075.1 of Aldrovandia affinis. Lineage (NCBI taxonomy): Eukaryota > Metazoa > Chordata > Actinopteri > Notacanthiformes > Halosauridae > Aldrovandia > Aldrovandia affinis. The sequence continues at coordinate 3,581,811 of JAINUG010000084.1, read as the reverse complement.
TTGCTAGGCTCCGGAAGTCGATTACTGCATTTTCCCCTGACACAAAAACAGCCAAGAACTTGAGGACCTACACAGACAAACGCCTCCAAACAGACGGTAACCTTGCTGTATGTGGATCTACCGGCGCTAGATGTGATAATGTGATTATATTTCAATGACAGTTAAGGTGCGGGACCTTTTAGGCTACCGTTGCTTCTTGCAGTTATCGCGGGGGTAGCCTAGGCTACGGTGTGGTAACGTTGGCTGTACACGTCCTTTCCCCTTACTATTCGGATTACACAACTGAAATGTTACATAAAAGTTAAACTTAATTCGTTGGGCTGTGTTCGCCCCCCCCTCCCCTCCCCTGCCCTCGCCCCAGTGTGACATGCGTAGCCTATACGTTTCAACGGATTTCAAGACGCATTGCTTCTTGTACAGTCTGTCATATATACTGACCTTTCGAGTACTTGACGATGCGACCGAGATGTTGGGTGAAGACTAGGTATGACCTGTGTGCTAGCAGGCTACAAACCACGCAAGTTGAATTAAGTTCAAAGCAAATCACTTCCAAATTCAACAAACGCCACCTACCCCATCTCCGATTTGCGATCGCAAATGAAAGGATATTAAAATGAAGACGGATTGGTGGAATTGTGTTTTAAAAGTTGCTGTTGATAAAAACCATTTTAATTAAAAGTGTTTGTTCCTCGTTGTCTGCCGTGCCATGTTTTTTTTTCAAATTTAGTTTACTGTGATTTTTTTTGTTTTTGTTTTAGATCTGCCAACAACAGGACACCTTCACCTGCCCAGTCTGAATGTAATATCGCCAAGCTAAGGAAGGCAGGAATTAAAAGCCATCGCCATGAATTTTGTCATGAAGCAAGCGCTGGGAGGTGAGTTGTTGAGCGGCACCTTTGCGCATTTTGAGCGCGCGCGAGGCGGGGAGAGAGAGGCGCTGAACGGGATGTTGTAAAAGGTCCGGCCAACAAACGGCTACTGCCGCGCGCGCAGTCCTTCAAAACGTGTCACCACGCCACGAGTTTGACATGCTGTCGCTATGTAACATGATTGAACTGCCTACTTTTTCTTTCTTTCTATTGCTTCGACTTCCTGGATTGACCGTAGCTACGGAAGGAAAGCGAGTTTTCGCTCTACACCTAATTTGCGCGAGCACGGCTCTCGGTTCCAACCCACGGTCCGAACAGAAACGCCACACGTCTTTCGTATTACCTCAACATGCCAAAAGCAGATAACAAATATTTTCTGTGATACCCCAGCCGCCCCCTCCCACTCCCACTCCCTTCACGTGCCTCCCTTTTTGCCTGGAACTGACGTTAGCCCCTTTGTGAATGTTAACTGTTCCCAAGGCGCCAGCCATCAATCTGAGGTTATGCCGCAGTATCTGCAGCCGCCCGTCCCCTCTGTCTCCGCGCGCATCAGAACGTTAGGGGGGGGAAGCACGTGAATGTTTGCTATAGAAGCCAGCGCCGATAAAGTCTGCCTGATGTGCAAGACTACCAGCGAGACTCCCGTGCAAGTGCGAAGTTAACTCACTTCATTTAATCAACATAGAGTATCCCCCAACACCGCCAAACCCCCTGAAAAAAAATCCAAATAATCACAAATAATTTAATGCACATCTTGTAAGTTGCTCTGGATAAGAGCGTCTGCTAAATGCTTAAAATGTAAAATGTAATGTATATAATCGCTTAAAAAGCGTCCTCAATTTCTCTCTCTCCATACCAGTAGTTCACTTGACAAAGTTACTGTTCACCACGTGATGAATTGCCCTAATATATATTTGACAACATCTGCAGTGTGATTTATAACAATGCGTACCGCACCAGGTCAGAATGGACATGTTTCATGTGGAGTGGAGCACCCTTGCACTGGAGCTGTGCTCATTATAGCAAGGACACACAATGAATACAGAACTGTTGCCCCTAAGTGGGTCTTAAAGTTCTTTCCTGGGGGGGAAAAAAAAGAGAGCAGAAAGCCCCCTCTCACCCCCTCTCGCATTTCCAGCCTATTGCCACGGGAGCTGACAGCTGAGCCCCGTAACATGACAGATACCGAGGGAGGGAAGTGCTGATTGGGGAGAATTTGCTGCAAAGAGGTGAAATGAGATCCATTTCATTAAACAGCCCCTCAGATCAGACGGGTCTGTCAGGCCGCTGGCCCCATGCACACACAGCTCCATCGACAGAGAAAATGACTTAAGCTCACTGGACTGTGAGCTAAAAAGGATTTCAGCCCTGAGGGAGAGGGGGGAAAAAGAGAGATTTGCCAAGGGTTCCTCCTGGATTCCTCCCGGATTCCCCCACCTCCCCACCCCCCACCCCACCTGTTTCCTCTTTCTGTGTCTCCTTTCTCAAATCGTGGCCAACGCCTGGTAGGTGCGTCCCGTCCCGGACCGCATAGCCAAGGCTGGCTACAAAGTAAAGATGCATATTTAAGATATCCGTGGGACCCGGTTTTGACAAGTGCATTACAACGATGCATTCATTTGATTGGCTAATGTGTATGTGTGTTGAGGGGGGGGGGGGCTGATCTCATCCTTGGCCTGGTGTCCAATCGGAGAGCAGAGGGCGGAGCCGCTGAATGGCAGCCCCGCCCACGCTGAGCAGAGGCGCTCCGGTTGTTGGTGCTGCAGTTTCTCGTGGTCAATCACGATCACCAAGTCGGCTCTGTCTGCGTAATCCGTCCGGCCGACGTTGTTTTGCGTGCTGCAGTGTCTCTGAATAATTCAGAGTTTTTTTGGTCAATAATAACGTGGCTGCTGGCAGCTTGTGAAGACTGATGAACTTAACGCGGTGCGTCAGTACTAAGAAACCTACGCTGGGGGAACCCTAAAAAACCGAACAACAACAACAACAACAAATTCTCATCACTCTTTGCTTGACGTCATATTGCCTCACTTTCACGTGGCAGAACTGTGCATAATAATGAACCATTATTCAGACTAGCAAACCCCCAGCCCCCCTCCCATACTTTTCTATTATCAAGGTGATAAAAGCACAAGATCATCTTTGATTGGTTTTTCTAATTTAACAGCCCGCTGCCTTCATTGGAGACACCCGAGTCGGAATAGCAGTTTTTAGGGTTTTTCTCCCCTGTACAGTCAACTCCTGATAATGATAACTGCATGTGCCTGGGACTTGTGTTGACGCTGTGCCCTTTAAGCAGAGTGTGCATATAGCAGGAGTAAAGCAAAGTGTTATAAAAGGGCTGTGTTCTGTGTGATAAAATGGGGCCCGCAGTGCACAGGTTCCCCCGTGCACATACGGTGTTATAGGGAGGTCAAAGTGTGCAAGCATTCTGAATGTGACTCGTTCCTCCCGCTCCGTCGAGTCCCCGGCGTAGACGAAGCCCGAGCGCGGGCGAGACCGGGCGGCGCACAATCAGAGCGGTGTTCGCGTGGGCCTCCTTGATTTAAGCCTCTGCGTGTTTGACTTGCGGCAGTCGAATGTCATCGTGCCAAACAGAGCAGTGGGGAGGGGGGGCAGGGGGTCTCCATGGTGCCGACCCCTCCTGCCGCTCCTCTGCCTGACTGCATGGGCGGGGGGGGGGGGCAGGGGGCTGGGGCGGGGGGCGGGGCACGCCGCTGCATGCTAAACAGGCCGAGAGCCAGAGAGCTCCATGTCAGAGTATCCCCTGCAACAAAAAAAATAAAAAAAATATACTGCAGTGTCAGCTCGAGAGCCGAGAGAGGAGACGGGGCGGGCCTCCCGTTTCTGGTCCATTTCACTCGGCCTGGGACAGCGCGAGGGGGGCATCCTCCGCCCCTCCCCTCCCCTCCCCTCCCCTCCCCAACCCTCAGAGCCGCTCCTGCCACAGCCACGTGGTGCTGTCCTGTCCTAACGCTGAACCTCTCCGCTGATGAACGACACCGAGAGACTCCGCAGTAGCGCACACGCTGCAACCGCCTTGACGTAAGAGCACTGGATTAATCGCGCTTTACCCCTGCGAGAGCACAGCGCTGTTCACTCATGAGCGACTCCCATTTTCTCAAAGATTATCAATCAACGTCACGGCCCTTCACCGGCTGTAGCGTACCGGCGATCAAATATTAAACGGACAGAAAGAAGAATACTGCTATTAGAAAAAAATTTAAATGTTGTGCAGAACTGAGCATGTGCAAATAAAGGCAACATTGGGGTAACCGGGGTGGGAGGACAACCCTCAAACGGCCCTGGCCCGGACTACGAAAGTCCCAGGTACCAGCCGCACGGTATTGCGTCCGTTTTATCAAGCGTTGCCCTTATTTTGGCAGTTACCTGTGTGAGGGTTTTCATTTTTCAGCACCTGTGAGGTAAATGTGACAACATGTGATCACATGCATACATACAGGTGTGGAAATGTGTGGTATACATGTGACTCATATGGCCACTTTAACGGATGTCGCTCTCCTGATATTGGTGTGATTGTATACACCATGCTAACAGGAAGGAGGCTGGGTGTGAAGCTGTCCCCTTGTTCACAAAAGGCAAGGCTGCAAACCCTGCTGGAAGGTCAGAATTAAGAGCGTGAAAAAGTAATGCGTTACCCTGCTGCAGAATTAAGAGCGCGAAAAAGTAATGCGTTACCGTGCTGGTAATGAGAAACACTGAGGCCAAACCCTCAGCATGTAGGCTTCACAATATCTAGTTGCATTGTGCACTGTGCAGCTGCACATCACTGAGTTCGTCTTTGAATTAGACGTACAGCATTTTTAAAGTGTTGCTTTTTCCCCCACTCTGCACACAATCTTGAGCATTCGCAAGGTCGTATTTACTTGAACATATCGCTCAGAAAGTAGGAGAAAGGTGCACTGGAGACAGACTGCATGGAATCCTAAGCTGTCATTTTTTTAAACAGTATTATGACTGTTATAATATTTGTGTTGGCTTTAGAGATATCGGGAAGATTTTACGGCCTTACAGTCTATTTCCAAATAGCAGTTGACAGTTAATTGTACATGACATTAGCATTCCCAGATTGTTTGTCTCCTATTTATCTGCAGTGCATCACGACGGCTTTAAAAAATAAAAAAAAATTCGTTGGATGGCTAATTATATTTCTGTGCCGCTTCAAAGGGTGCGGAAATGAAAACACGGGCCTACCTGTTGCTCCAGGGAGACGGGTGTCACGCCCCAGCCCTGCTTATTGATTAACGCGTTTCTACCTGGCAACAGCCGCCGAGATTTACCTGCGCGGGGAAGGAAACGGAACGCCGCGCACGTGCGGCCTCGAGAAACTCAACTCGAGATGGGCATCAGTCCCACCGCCGGATGACGCAATGGCCGTAGCGGGGCGAACAAACGAGGTGTTTTAAATGTTTAAAAAATATATATATATTTTTTTTTAAATACGAACTCTCTGAGCCGCTATCAAAGGGTGCCCTCTCTTTTCATTTCACGGCCTTTTCAGTTGCAGCGTCGTCTTTGATGTGCGTCTGTCTCTGCAGGGAGGGACCCAGATGGGCCGCTTCCCTTTAGGAATGACACAGCATGTTAGGGATCAGTCAAAGCAGCTTAGCTGCAGAAAGAGGATGGCAGCTCTCTTCTTCACTCTCTCTCTTTCCATCTTTCTGTCTGTCTGACTGTCGCTGTCTCTCACACACCCAAGCATACATACAAAACCAAATATATTATGTTTATATGTTTATATATGTGTGTGTGTGTGTGTGTGTGTGTGTGTGTCTGTAACGTTTTAAAACTCTAGCCTAGTGTTAAAGAAACAGAACTTGAACACCAGATAAGACACTGCTGTTGTGCTCATGGGCAATGCCAGCAGCCTATATTTGATTGCTTCAGTAAGTATCCAGCAGCGTAAACAGATGAAATATAAGCTGTGTAAGTTGACCTGAACAAAGTAAAATAAAAAATAAAATAAAAATAAATGTAAAGAATGCAGAAGACAAAACGCTGGAGTTATGACCCACAGGTCCCAGGTGGCGAGCCCGTGCGTTCCCCAGGGAAGGAGCCCTCTGCCCTGCCCTGCCCAGCCCAAAGGCACTGCCCTTTGCTCCGGCTCTGTGGCGCTGCGCTCCCCACAACCTCTGTGTCACTACCCTCCTCCCACCAGCTGGGGGCCCCGAAGCCCAGAGAAAGCACCTGCTGCAGCAAAGTGCACATGCACACATATACACACACTCTCACTCAGTCTCTCTCTCTCTCTTTCTCTCACATAGACACTCGCTCTCTTGCTCTCTCCATTCTCTAAGTGTGTCCTATAGACTAGGTGTAATCTCTCTCTATATATCTATCTATATATATATACACATATATGTTTATATAAGAATGAAATGAAGGAGAAATCCCTGTCAAGAAATAAGACAGCGCTGCCATTTAATAGATGGTTAATGGCTACGTCCCAAGGGTGCCATACCATAATGTTTGCTAATTGCTGCAAAACCGCGGTGCACTGTCTAGTTTCTGCCATTTACACGTTGACGTTATAATGCTCGAGGGAAATTTTGCCGAAGATCGTGTCCTCGCTCGGAGATGTGCGGAGGAATTCCAGAGAGTCAATCAACTGCACAACATGAATAAATGGCCCGCTTCGCCTCAAGTGGCTTTCTGGGGGCCGGGAGGGGTTCAATTAAACAGAATGAAGCTGAATTAAACGGAACGCCACCCCGAGCATATTCAGCGAATGTGATTACCTCACAATGTGATTACTTAAAACACTTAAAACCGTCAACAGCCATTGTGTCCGCGGAGTTTGTGCCCAGCTAGACTGCAGGCGCCCGATTGGCCAACGAAGTTGCTCTTAGTTGATAAGGTGTGGAGTCCCCCTTCGCCTGAACCCCCAGACTACACTATGGACAACCGTACGTCCTTTCCTAGCTGCAACAAATGCGATGGTGATCAGAAGTCCCTCATTGTGTGGGAAAGTACCCATTTTGAGGTGTTGTCCTGCACCCCCTCCCTCCTCCCCACTGCAATGTCTCGCAAATCCATCCTGCTTATCCACCCCCCCTCGTTGGTGCTGGGAAACCGAGCACCCCCCAATATGTTGTCGATTGGGTCTATAGTTGACAATTGGTGAGATCACGCCTCCGCCTCGGAGTTTGAGATTCATTTGGAGATTGAGATTTATTTGGAGATTGAGATTCATTCCGCCCTTTTACTTGCTTAACCACCAGGCCTCCATGCACAGATGTTACCTGAGGGAGGGGGGGGGGTGGTGGCTAGCCTTCCTTTCCGTTTCTTCACTGATAAATATAGCAGTGTGGTTCCCCACAAACGGGGGGAAACACAGACCTCACATTCAGTTAATAAACTAAATTATTTAATTGGCAAATAATAATTAGAACAGTAAATAATAAGAATCGTAAACAAAATAATAATTTGGTTGGCTAACAATAATAATAATAATAACTTATCCATTAAACACCTTTCTCAGAGCCAAGATCGCCAGTGATTATCCTAGTGATCGATCATTTTGCACAATTAACACGTTTCCCAGTTTAAATAAGGATCGCTTTCAGAACATTTATATACGCAAAGAAAACATAGAAAGATCAAAGCCATTGTAGCACGAGTGCCTGCACTTTCACACTCAGCTGCAAAAGTCAAACACTGAGCTCATTTGTCTGTGAGAATGAAGTCATTTCCCATAATTACTGCAGTCGTGAGCAACGCTTGAGCAGCTCTCACAGACTCGCTTCCCACCCCCGAGTGCTGCATTGAGATCTCAGATATGAAATATGATGTTTCACGCATTGTTTCTCTGCGTTTCTGGAAGTGATCTCTGTCACACTGGAATGAATAGGCCTATAATGTGCGTGCTTGAATTGGGTGGTGTACAATTGTTCTTGTGATGGTGGTCACAGCGCCCACCATTACTATCCCAATCTTTTGTGTGTGTGTGTGTCTTTGGTCATTTGTGTAAATGCCAGTCTGTGTGTGAATTGAGTGTGTGGAACTGTGTGTGCGCGCTTACATGTTTATTTGTGTGCGAGTGCGTTTGGTGTCTTTGTGTGCGTGTGTGTCTTTGGTCAGGCATACATGTGTATGTGTACACACCGATCAGTGTGCACACGTGTGTGCTTGCATGTTTATTTGTGTGCATTTGCGTATCGTGTGTGTGTGTGCATGCGTGTGTGTGTGTGTGTGTGTGTGTTGTTCATCATGCCACCCACATGCTGTCCAAAGTCCCAGATCAACTTCACGTATCGAACGCCTTTCACACCAGGTGCACAACGGACCAGAGTAATCAGGTTTAAACTGCAATCAGAGCCATCGTAATTCTCTTAGGGGCTCAAGTACACAAAGGCCATGAATTAAAGAGAACTACAATTCCCATAGTCCCGGGTGTATTGTGATCCACGACAATTTAGAATGATATCCCAAAGGTCTGCGTGCCATTGTCACCTCAATCTTACAAAATGATGCCTGGTCTTCAGGGTCTCTTCCTCTCTGCTTTGGCGCCTTTTGTCGAAATGAACTACGCCTGATGTTCCCCTAATTCGATGGCGTTATAGTTGAGAGTTGCCCGCCATTTGTCCCATAAGAACATAATACATAATGACGAGAACGGGCCGTTCAGCCCATCTAGGCTCGTCATGTCCTCATCTAAAGAGTATCTAGTACTGCATCTAGCCTGGACTTAAATAGGCCAAGTGTTTCTGCCTCTACTACCCGACCTGGGAAACTGTTCCAGGCATTGACAACTCTCTGTGTAAAAAAATAGAAAAAAACTTCCTAATATCCGTGTGCCTGGTGAGACTGGTAAAAACATTTGATCAATATTGACCCGAGCATATACGGAATGGTGTGATTAATTAAGGGCTTAAGTGAGGTGGGAGGGATTTTAGCTACGGGGCAAAAAGCTCATAGTGTAATATTACCATCGTCGAGAAATTCACAGCCTTCTCACAGCCTCTGTAGGTTATTCTTTGGAGCGTGTTCAACAGACAGAAATAGCATTTTTGTCATCGCCCTGAGCCTAAAAGGCCTTGCGGAACGAAATTAGATGTTTTAGTTATGAGAGAATCGCAATATTGAAATCATAAGCAATAGTATATATCGTCTGCTCTAAATCTTACAGAAGAGTTGGAACAGACCATGGAATGCATTTATTTTCTCCCCAGCTTTAACCGTAACACTGAATGAATGAATGAAAACTATTAAATTGGGTTTGCCACCAGCAGAAAAAACATCTAGTCATACATCAGATACATACAGGTAACTGCTCAAATAAAGGAAAAACGGAACTCTGTTATGGGGTTGAGTGCATTGTCCATGGTTTAGGTCCACTCAACTCCTTAGAGCAGTGGTTCTCAAACATCTCCTCGGGGACGCCCAACTGGTCCATGTTTTTTTTCAATTCCACCACCAGCACACCCGATTCAACCAATCAAGTCTCGTTGAGTAGTTAATGAGCTGAATCAGGTGTGCTGGTGGTTAAATTGAACAAAAACATGGCGGTTGGGCATCCCTGAGGAGATGTTTGAGAACCACTGCCTTACGGAGCAAGGTAAACGATAATAAGCACAACCCAGTTGAACACTAATGGGAGATCCTGGAGTGGGGCCCATGGCTGCGTTTTCCACCACCTTCAACAAAACGCCAAATAATGACATTTCCCGTGGACGAATGGCGCTGCGTCCCTTCAACAGAGTTCCAGACACTTCTGGAATCTATGCCAAGGCGCAGTGAAGCCACTCAGGCGGCTCGTGGTGGCCCAGTTAAGACTCAAGACTTATGTCCTGTTAGGACACTTTACGTTGGGTGTTTCCTTTATTATTATTTTTTAAATATTTATTTCAGATTTTTTCCCCGTGTTTCTCCCAATTTGGTTGCCAATTAAACACTCTATTTATTTCAATTCCCCACCCCCACAAGTCCGCCGCCCGTCCTCTGGGATCGAGAGACACATTCCTGGCCGATTGTTCCCGCCTCTTTCGAGACGGGAATTCTTCCACGGACTCCTTAACCTTCTCCTCGACGAACTCGTGCCGGCTCTCCCTCCCCCCTCCCCCGAAGGCGGACAGCCAAATGCCGCCTCCGATCGGGCTGACGACTAGGGCCAGTCTGGTAGAGACGCGGGTTTCGATCCGCGTCCCTGACGGGCAGCGCACACCACTCTGAGTGTTTCCTTTATTTTGACAGTTACCTGTACAAGAATGAGCCCTGGTGGCTGGCTGAACAAAGTACCCAATACCCTGCGCATAAAAATAAATAAACATACAAATAAATAAATACAGAAGTACAGTGCAATACTTCATAAATAATATCGCCAAAATGTGTAGAGCGTTAGGGGAACAGCACGTCGCTGCCGAACAGCACAAGCATTCACACCGCACTCCTTTATCTTTGTCTTTCCCCTGTCGTCCATTCAATCCCAGCGCAGAGATAAGCACAGACACTTTGCTTAGTAAAAGCCCCAAAAGGTGAAAAGAGCTACGGCCATGGCGCACTGCAGGTCTTGACCCTTTACGGAAAAATCGAACCGTCGAATGTGTCAAATGACTATATATAAAAATTAAAAAAACATGTATATACAGGTAGCTGCCAAAATAAAGGCAACACTTTGGTAACCCGGGGGAGGACACTCAAATGGCCTGGCCCGGGCTAGGAGGGTGGGGGAGGGGGCACTCACTGGAAGGGGAGGGCTGGGCCCCCCCGGCCCGATGGACACTTGCGGCAGTGCACCCGTTTAAAGGAGCCCTCATTTACTCTAGCGTTGCCTTTATTTTGGCAATTACCTGTGTGAACCCACGTTCGTTTCAATACCTGTGAGGTAAATGTGACATGTGATCACATGATCTACATGTGTGGAAATGTGTGGTGTGCATGGGAAAGGTCCAAGAAACATGTGATTCACGTCACATACCACTGAAAAATGTATGCATTCACTACTGTAAAAAGTCGCTTTGGATAAAAGCATCTGCTAAATGGCATGTATTATAGTATGTGCAGAATTCATCAGTTTTTCCATAAGGGAAGTCACCATCTAAATATGCTACCACATGACCTTGACGCAATCATAATTTCTCCTTCATCCTCACAAATAAACGCAGGTGTTACTTTCAGTGTTTTGTTTCACAAACAGTTTGGCAAGTTCATTTCAGTGATGGGTGAACTCACTGTGTAGGCAGAGGGGGAGGAAGCAAGTTTAGCGAGGTGCTGACTAACAGAGGGGCAATCGTTCAAGGGGAACGAGTCACGCACTCGACTGTGCTCCAGGTCATTTATCGTGAAACACGGTACACCCTGACAAAGGCACTGTGTGTGTGTTTAAATGTTGGTTTTCACAATAAATGATCGAGAGAATAGTAGAGTGCGGGACTATCTTCCTCTTGATTGATTGCTGAACTCACCAGACTGCAAAAGAAAAATGAACACTGGCCAGGCTATAGGCTCGAATAAAGAAAACGTGTTGATTGAATTCAGGCCATAGGCTTGATTAAAGAAAAACGTTGATTGAATTCAGGTCATGTGTTCCTTTAAGGACGAATTGAATTGAATCCAGCCCTCTGTTCAGAGTCAGCACCTCGCCAGTTCTGGCTCTACCTCTCAGGGAGCAATTATGGTAAAAAAATTAATTACTCAGCTCCCAGTCGGGGAGGAAAGGTCCGCCGTCTTTGGGCCAGGTCGTCAGAAGGCCCAGTGGGTCCATGTTCAGAATGGGCCTGCACCATCGGCTGGCACTGGGTCCGGGCACGTTTGTCATTGTCGCTTCCCCTTGACTGCGTTCCCACCTGGGCAAGGCTCTACCTTATCATCCAGTCCAGGGTGTTGTCCCACAGCCAACCTGGCCAGAGCCAGCCAGGGCCTTTAGCGGTCCCCAATTTAAAAAAATAAACGCTGAAAATGTGACTCATTCCACTGATGACAATGTCTTCCTAAAACGTTGAGGGAAAAAAAATATATTATTATTATTTTTTTTTTTTTTACATTCGGGGTGTTTTTATCTATTCCCGTCCCATGATGCTGTTCTTAAGAACCTAGGGGCTCATCTATTATCCAGACATCAAACTCTTGAAGGTCAATTAAACAGTTTGTGTAACTCGGGTGATTCATCATCGAGGGCGAATGCGCTCAGCTCAGCGGCGGTGTTCGCGGGGAGCTGGGGAGCTGGAGGGGCCGGAGGGACTTCTCGAGGCCGATGTGAATTCTTTACGGAAACAAAATGTGGCCCAAGGATCTAACACATAAGGACATATTTAAACAATATTTGTTTACTTGCTTGGTCTCAGGGGGAGAGTGCATTATATACACACCCTGTGCTGACCAGAAGAAGATTGCCCCCCCCTTTTAGTCTGGTTCCTATAATAATAATCCTCCCAACGTTTCCCCCTATACTCTCGACAAAAGAGTTTTTCCTGGTCACTGTCGCCTTAGGCGTGCTTTTTTGAGGGGGGGGGGGGGGTCAAGGGTTTGAGGGTTCTCTTTAGTTAAGCGTTCAAGTGACAATGTATTTGTAAAAAAATGGGCATGCCACATTTGGGAGAAATGAAAGAGGTGCTTCCAAATTGGTTAGAAAATAAATACATTGTGAAATATTGTTCCAGCCTAGCCTGTGGTCTATATCATTTGTGATACAGTAGGGCAATGAGGTTTTTGTTTTTTTACACTATTTGTTCTGAATTTATTGCTGGGGAATTAGGGAATTTGACACGCTACCAAGAGGGCACAAAAAGAAAAGCCAGTGTCGCGCCAGGTTTCCTCAAGTCAAGCGAAGCGCTAATGTGAGCAGCGAAGGGTTTCTCAAACGATGATGTCCGTGTGTTTCCTTGTGTGGACGATGAGAGTAGCCCTTCCAGAGTGGCCTGCTTTAACACCATCAGCCATTGCTGCCATTGCGCACAGCGATGAGGACACAGAATTTTCATTCATTCATTTTTTGTTGTTGTTGTTGTTGTTTTTGCAAAAATCGTACCGAAGGTGTTGTTTGTTTGGAGGCTGTGAATGCATGTGTCATGGAACTCAGAGGGACATATGAATCCATGATGATGCGGTTGGAGGGGGTTGCATGTTATCGTATATAACACCACAAGAAGTAATTACAAACCGTTATCATTTCAAATGTAAAGAAGCAAGCTATTTTGGTTTTTTTGTCATTTATTTATTATCCCCCCACCCCCAATTTGTGGCCAAATTCACCCTCCACCACCCACAACAAGCTACCAGTCACTACCCCGGGGACCGGCAACAAACCGCTTCCTTTGAGACGGAACTTGCCTATCGGGTTTTGCTGCCCACAGGGAAGCTTCCTGCGCTCGGTGAGCTCGTGCTGGCTTTCCCAGGCGAGTGCCTTTACCGGTTGCACCACTCAGGGCTCAGAATCTCCACCTGATTAAATGCTGCGTGAGTAGAAACGAGACTGTACATTTTTATCATCCAGTGTTTCGGGGGTATGGTGGGGTGAGGGACGTCACACCCTACAGACAGAATGACAGCACTGTGTGGATGGATCTCTTGGTTGTGGACCTGGGTCTTTAGCCCAGCTAGATAATCTTACTTATTGTGTTGCCACGGGGACAGCAAGGGCAGTGGTTTCTGTAACATACGCATAGCTCCGAAGCTCTCCATTGCTGATATCTGACACATTTTGTAAAGGGTTCCATACAGCCCTGCAATTCTTCATGTGCTCCAGAGTTTGTGAGGTTTGTGTGAACTCAAACTCACCCATGCTTGTCCTTGATGTTTACCGCTGAACGTTGCAGGTAGTACTTCAATAACCGCGGGAAGAAAAAATCCCATAAAAAAATCACTTCAGTGTGTGTGTGCTCAATTTGGTGCCTGGAAGACCATGGTGAAAGCAGGCAGGGAGGCCAGGGCTGGGGTGGGGGGCAGGTGTGCAGGGGTTTGGGACTGCCCCAGACCAGTAGTAATTTTTGGGAATAGGTCACTCCCCATCTGTTGCTGGGATACCCGCCCTTTCTCGAAAAGGGAGTCGCCTTCACTCTCTGTGTGGGAAAAAAAACGAAAAACACGAAAGTAGTGCTGCCCAGGTCTGAGGTAAACTGAAATGGACAAGCCTATTCTTCAGCACTTGTGTCTGTTCAGCGATGCAGTGAGAGAGCTCTCGCAGGAGGAGGGTGGGGGGGGGGCAGGGGGAGCTCAGTCCTCAGGCGAGCAATCGCAAGATCGTCCTCGATGCTCGAGCGGTCTTGCCTCGCCCTTTGACCTTCGGCGCAGAATTAGACTTCCTGTTTCACTCTGCCACATGCACTTAGGACAGAGGGAATGGCTCTATTACCGGGGGGCTGTGCAGTAAAAACCCTTCTCTTCAGGAGAGATGAGGGAGCTCTGAAAAGAAACGCTTTACAGCAATCTGTCTGAGGGTGCTCGCCGCTGCCGTGACAACGGCTTGATGTATGGCTGCATTTGCGCCGTAGCAACAGAGGGAAAATATTTTACTTGGCCATTAGGCTGTGGGATTACAAATCTAAATCTAAATGTAGATATACATGTACATACATATATACACACACATATATATATATATATATATATATATATATATGTAAATGGGGTGCCAAACAGGGTATATATATATATGTTGATTATGTAAGATATAGAATTAAACCTGATATATGTAAATCATTTATTGAATAAACAGAATTCAAGTTTGAATATATGACAGACAGTGCATGTGCATAGACAGTACACACACACACATATATACATATACAGTATATATGTATATACTATATACTCATATATTCAAACTTGAATTCTATTTATACAAACTATAAATGGAAGTATTTGTACTCCAGTGTTTCTGTTTGGTAAGTGATATTAGAAAACGCCTCAGCATTCATCCCAGATTAGCCGCTATCTCCCCGCACTGCTGCTATGCCTAATAACTGAACAGTGTGTGTGTTTGATCAATTATTTAATCCAGCCCCCAGAAGGCACTGCTTTGCTCCAAGGTCAATGCGCAGCGGTCATAAAAAAGGGAAACTCGTCCGCCCTCTTGCACTCTAATTATCGATTAAACGCAGACCAATCTGAAGCCTCCACACTGTGTGGTTAACAGTGGGCGATCACAAACATGCAGTGTGCTATTTTGGAGAGGCTGCCACATGTTTAACAGCAACACACTGCACACCCCCGTAAGCTGTTCTGTAAGAAACGCAAACGCCCGACCTCAGCCATGTTCATTAATGTATAGCATTTTTTATTTTTTATTTTTTATTTTTTTTTATTTTACAATTGTGAAGCACTTTGAGCTGCATTTCATGAATGAAAGGTGCTATATAAATAAAGCTGAGAGTTCATTGGTGGCAGTGTAGTACATTTTACATTTAATTTACATTTGAAGCATTTAGCAGACGGTCTTATCCAGCGCCACTTACAATATGTGCATAAACACATGGTATCAACAATCACAGATCGCGCAAGACAATCATAGTTTGCGCAAGGAACTAGGAAAGGAAAGGTTCGCGTGTAGTATAATGGTTAGGGATCTGGGCTTCTAAATGAAAGGTTGTAGGTTCGATATCCACATGGGGAATCCCTGCGGTTGTACCCTTGAGCAAGCATGAATTGTGAATTGTTTCAGTAAATATTCATTTTTTATGCATTTGCCATTTCCAAAGCACTGACAGTAGTGAATGCATATATTTCAGATTAATAAATGCATTCTATTATTTTTGAGTATATGTGGTCCCAGTTGGAATCGAACCCACAACCTAAGCATTGTTAACGCCATGCTCTACATATACACAGCCACACAGTTGCATAAATGGATTGTATGTAAATAAATGTAAACTGTAAGTTGCTCTGGATAAGAGTGTCTGCTAAATGCCTGTAATGTAATGCAACTGTTAAAAGCAGGAAAAGTGTTTGGTTTTACATTGTGTGGCTATGATGAGGTTGTCTAATTGGCACTTGGTACTAGTGATGGGCGAGTGAGGTGTCGGGACACCGAAAATGGGTGGAGTTACCATATGCTCCCATAACTCACTGATTTTAACCAATCAATGTGAAGAGAAAAATACATATTTGACAATATATTTGCAGGATCAGTGATCGACAGCTAATTGTAGCTCCACCCATTATGGTGTCGTGACCCCTCAATCTCCAATCACTGCGTGTCGCACCAACGAAGTGACACACAGGATTCACACTGCATTTTCTTTATTAAATTTTAAGAGAAGCATTCTGGTCTCGTTTCACGTTTATGTCGGCGCAGTGCAAAAGCTCATCATCCCTCGGTCTTTAACAGCCAAATTGAACAAACAATCCCTCCCCCCGTTCGTACCAAGGCAAATAACAGCGGCTTTTCCTTAAGGGCGAGGTTAGTAAAAGTGGCGCTTGAGGCGGTTTTTTTTTGTGTGTGTGTGTCGTTTTTTATGGAGGCGCATGATGAGGTGCGTTTACATTTAAGAGGGGGCCGCGGCAGGGTAAATCGAGGCCACCGCTGTCCTATTAAAGTCAGATTCTCCGAATCGCACTGCCGCACTCGCGCTCACACTCACGCTCTCGTCAGACGGCAGACACTTGAAATGGGTCTGAACCGATTGCAGGGAAACTTGGCGCTTAAAAAAAGAAGCGAAACTGAGCGTTCACGGCCGATTCTACAGCCTAAGGAGAGAGCAAGCTGTGTCTCAGCTCCCCACTCGCTCAGCTCTTCGTCTCGGTAGAAGCAGAGACCAAAATACCGGATGATAAGAATTTAATGTACCGAGCGAGAGTTCCCGTTTCCAATAACAATTAAACAACAAACCTGGCTACAGCCACGCGCGCAAGACTTTTATAATTATAATAATTTTTTATAATAGTTTATAATTACAATCTTAAATTATATGCGAAACG
Source organism: Aldrovandia affinis (assembly GCA_029706075.1). Classification (NCBI taxonomy): domain Eukaryota; kingdom Metazoa; phylum Chordata; class Actinopteri; order Notacanthiformes; family Halosauridae; genus Aldrovandia; species Aldrovandia affinis. The sequence continues at coordinate 3,565,069 of JAINUG010000084.1, read as the reverse complement.
GCGGTCCTTGTGTCGTTTTATATACAATTATGACCACGAAACGTGCAATGCTAACTGTGTAATGATAATTGCAAATTAAAAAATAGAAATGTTTTTGTTTTTTTTCTCATTAAAATAATCTCTGGATCAGAGCTGGGGTCTTGTTCATTTCATTTCAGGAAATGAATTGAACTTAAATAATAGATAGTACTCATAGACCATTCTGGGCATTTTTTCAGTTCATTCAGTGAATTTCAGTTCATTTTCCTGAATTGACTGAATTGAAAAACGAATTGACCCCAACCCTGTGCTACACACCTGAAGAACATTTATTTAGAGGTCCAAATCCAAGTTGCCATGACAACTTTTTTTCTTCTTCCGAACCTCAAAACACTGCGTCCAGAATGCCACCACTAACTTCCAAAATAAAGGAAACACTTGTGTAAATGAAGGTTTCTGTTATGGTGTGGGGTGCATTTTCCTGGCATGGTTTAGGTCCACTTCCAGGATGGCAATGCTCCCATCCACAGGGCACAAGTGGTCACTGAATGGTAAAACAAAATGGAGTGGAGTGTAATTTACAGGCTTAAATCTGAAATCTGAAATATACATCCCAAATAAAGGAAACACGAGTAAATTAAGTGTTTTGGCAGCTCGGTTATGGTGTGAGGTGCATTTTCCTGCCATGGTGTAAGTCCACTCAACCTCACCAGGCAAGGTAAATGCCAATAAACACAAAGCCATTCTGAGTGAACACCTTCATCCTACTTAATGTAAAGTGAGGCCTACTATTATTATTATTATTATTATTATTATTATTATTTGATAAAAGTGAATCCCGTGACTCTGGGTGAAAGACCAACGCAGCACCGGTCTGATCAAACACCAGAGTGTTCAGGCCCGTTTACGCGCAACAGAGAGAAGACGGAGAACCTGGAACGCGGTGAATGTTGCTAAACCGAACGCGCGTTCGGCTCTGAAGGATCCCACCGCTGCGCATTCCACTCAAGTAAACACCGCTAAGAATTCCCTTCAACAGCGCCTGTCTCCTGTAACCTACTGCACCTGCTCGTGTTCGCTGAGATCCGCTGTGAACTCAAAGGGAATCTGACGCCTTTTCATAGCTGCGGGTGAGACGTGACGCCAGACTTGAAACTAACAGGGGAAAATCAACTGAGAAGCATTAATCCAGTTCTGTTATCTTGGAAAAAGAAAAAGAAAGAAAGGCATTTCAACTGAAAATAAAGTAGCACTTTATTCCTTCATCGCGCGTAGTGGTGGTGCAAAGGGCCAATGTTGACTGATTGCTGTTGTTGTTCGCCAGCTGCGAGATGCAACTCGCCCAACCCTGTTTACGAGGTTGCCCTACCGCTCCTCTCTGAGCTCGTGCCAGCTCTCCCTCCCCCCCTGGGGTGGACAGTGGACAGCCAAACGCCGCCCGCCCCCGATCGGGGCTCCCCGCCAGGGCTGATCTGGTGCAGTCGGGTTTCGAACTCACAACCGTGATAGGCAACTCACACTCGTAAAGGACCAGCCAATACAGGTGCGTTAGACGGCTATGCTATCGGAGCCCCCCCCCTTCATCTTTATCGCTTGTTAGACAATGCCAGTGGTCTTTGTTATACGGGGGGCATTCCTCTTTGGAGCCTGAATGCAAACGAAAACCCTGTCAACTGTCCCACCTGCCCTCATTGTGCCAGTGATCGATGGCGCTGCTTATCTCGGCAGTGGGCGGCCAAGAGGCCTGGTCTGCTTCTGGGGCGTTAAAAACAATGGACAGCGCACACGCGGGAGGGGTGGGGGTAAATCAATGGCGGGCTTTGTCCATCTCAAACAACGGAAACGAGCTATCTAGGGGCCCCCATAACCACCTACTCTGTTTCAGAACGAAAGCCATACTGGGATAATTGCACTGAAGCAAGACAGAACCCCCCTGTATGTACAGCTCAATGTACATGCACACAACGCTCATTTGAAGGGAAGAGACGTGCAACTGGGTGACCAGCGCTGATTTCCTGCCTGTTTTCTGTGGATTTGATGATGCACGGAATGTATAAAAATAAGATCAGATTACGGTTCCGTTTAGCTTGGGCAAGGTGGAACGAGCGTTCCCCTGAAAGTTGGGCAGATGCGACGGTGACGGCCTCGGAATCACAAAACGGGATGCGTTGAATATTTTATGGGCCCAATCTGGGATATCATGGATTTCACAATATGAATCGTGCCCGCCGTTAGATCACCTGGGATACCACGAGCGTTAGGAGAGCTGTTTATCCCTCTACGAAAAAGGCAAAGATTGTACCAGCACATCAGAGCACTAAAAACAGTACTTTTGACATTCATATAATTTAAGTAACAGATAGTACTACTACACTGTTACAGAGCTGACAGTGGTTCTGTGTGGCTCAGTAGGTAGAGCACGGCACTAACAACACTTGGGTTGTGGGTCCGGTTCCCATTAGAACCCCATACACTGAAAAATGTATGCATTCACTACTGCAAGTCACTTTGGATAAAAGCTAAATGGCTAAATGTGTATATAGATGGGCAGTGCATTAAAATTAGGTTTTAACATTAGTCATACTGAATTTATTTGGCCCTCTCGAGAGGCCGAGTGAGCAAGGGTCTAAAATCAGAACGTGATTGCGACCAATTCATCTAAAACACAGAAATAACAGGTTGATTTTCAGACCCCAAAAAAATTTAAAAAAAAAAAAAAAAAAAAAAGTCCTAGAGCGGGACCGAGGCGGCGCGCAGCATGGCGGCGTCGTCACGGAGACGTCGGGGGGGGCAGCGGTCAGCGGGGCGCCATCGTCGCGTGTCGCTCACGCCTCCCCCGTCCGCCCCTCGCGAGCCCAAAAAAAACCCGTCACAGCGCCGGAAGCCTCTACAACTCAGCTTCTTAGCGCGGGAGGGGGGCGGAAAAACGTTTTTAAACGCCGCCGCCACCGCCGCCCCCTCCCCCCTCGGCTCACTCCAGCTTTGGCGCCTCCGGTGAGAATTTATCACCATCTCGTTTGGCGACGGCGCTCAGGGACGGGCTCGCTCACGTTGCCCTGAGGCGTGACTCAATCTGCTCGCCTCTTATTCCTCCCCACCCCCACTCCGCCCCCCTCCTCCTCTTTAGCTAGCCCAGTTTATTCTCACAACGTTGCTCTAATGTACACCTCACTCCCACAATATCACTGTCACTGGTGAGAGGACATTATTGTCACACATTACTGCATACCTTATATGTTTTATATGATAATGTGGCCTGTGTGCACAGGGCTCCCCCCCAAAGGACATAGCCCAATATAAAAAGGTAATGCTTGGATAGAGAGAGAGGGAGAGGGAGAGGGAGAGCGAGAGAGAGAGAGGAGAGAGGGAGAGAGGGAGAGAGGGAGAGAGGGAGAGGGAGAGAGGGAGAGGGAGAGAGGGAGAGGGAGAGAGAGCGCACGCACGCACGCAGCGAGCTGATGGAAATGAATAACGGTGTGAAAGCAAACAGAATGGGAATGCACAGCTGAATGAAAGACAAACATAAAAGGAAGTGAAATTGCCCTTATTCTTGGGTGGCCTTTGAGAAATTCGCTTATTTGTCGTCCTTTGCTGGTACAAGGTTTGAGGATTGAAAAGTAGGTGTAGTGAAAACCAACAAGTCCCTGAAAGATTTGAAAATAACAAACTCGCCCCCCCCCCCCTCCTGCTCCCCCGAAAAACAAATACTTTAAGTAACAGACAGGCAGTGCATTAAAATGAGGCTTTAACATTACAGTCGTACTGAATTTAATAACATATATTTTCTTGGCCCACTCTCCAGAGGCTGCGGATTTGAAAGGAAGTAGGTGTAGCGAAAACCAACAAGTCCCCGAAAGCTTTGAAAATTAACAGCCCCCCCCTCCAACCCCCACAAAGAAACAAACACACAAAAACATGGCAAAAGATAATGTGATTTTAACTGCCTATCAGGTTCAAGGATATAAGCTAAGAATAAAACAGTAAAAAATAACAGTGATCCTGCCGAGAGCTCCCTGTCGGGTTTGAAGAAACACTCAGAAGAACAACATCAATGACACCCTCGCAAAACGCTTGCAACTGTAAACACTGTGCATTTTTGTAGAGGCATTAGAATAATTGCTGTTAAATTACGACGAGTCATCACTCTCAAAGCCAAAAGAAAGGGTTGTGACTGCACAACACTGCAAAAAATGTGTTAAAAAAATGTTAAAAACTTATGGATTTCAGATTCGGATTTGCATGATTTTGAGCGATGCTGCATTTTCTAAATAGTTTAGACCTGCTAGTAGCCCTATTTCAGCCCAGGAAGGACTGTGGACAGTGACTACTGCCTCTCTCCCTCCGTTAGTCCGTAATTCGGCGAGCCAACTTCAGAGAAGAGAAGGCCGTTCCCTCTCGTGAGGCGTTGGGCGGTTGGACCAATTTCATCACAACATGAGGGCGGGGGATTGACATGAAAAATAGAGGGTGTAACTGGCTACTAAATTGGGAGAAAATGGGAGAAAATCAGAAACAAATTCGTTAAAGAAGAGGTTGAAACGCAAAATGCTGCAAACCACAAGCCCGAGAGTGTATTAGAAGAGCGGCGTGCGAGCTAGGAGCTCGGTCCCTGGGCACCCTACATCAGGGGCGTAATCCCGTCTGGTGACAGGCCCCGCTCGCCACCGTGCCACGGACCTCTGAATGTCAAGGCCATCTGTCATCCGTCACGAGTTCTCTTTTATTTCCTTCTCGCGTCTTTATGTTTTTATGTCAGGTTCTGTCACGCCGGTCGTGAACATGTTTCTGTGTCGTGTCTGTCACGAGGGGCGTGTGGAGTGCACATCCTCTTTGATCCCTTGTTTAGGACGTAGCGATGGAACTCAATCGTGGCGCATGCGTGTTTTATTCCCGTGTTCTGTGGGTCCCGCGTGACCTGCCAGATGAAGGCAGATGCTCACTTACGATTTCACTTCTTATAGCTGGAGATTGTCGCATCGTTCCTTCCAAACAGAATGGCGTAATTTTCTTTCGCGGTTTTATTGATATTAATACATAAGTGTCGTGAATACATTTGGACGTGCGTGGCTTTAGAAAATCTACCGATTTCCTCTTGCTAGTGGAGCAGTGCCAGCACACAATAAGTGACCTGAAAAGTGAGGTGAAAAAAATCGATGTAATAAAACCATATATATATCCAACACAGAGAGAGAGAGAGAGAAGACAGGGAGAGAGAGAGAGAGAGAGAGAGAGAGAAGACAGAGGGGGAGAGAGAAGAGAGAGACAGAGAGAGAGAGAAGACAGAGAGAGAGAGAGAGAGAAGACAGAGAGAGAGGGGGAGAGGGAGAGAGAGAGAGAGAGGGGACAGATTATGTGGAGTATCACCAACTTGTAGTTATACTGTCTGAAAGGTCGGTGGAGACGCTCGCTCCCCTGCTATGAGTCACCACAGGAAGCCGGGACAGCTTGTTCTCCCTGGCTCTCGTTCAGGCCTACCCTCCCGTCGCGTCGCTTGGGGAATTTCACATTTTTAGAGCCGTCACCCCGAATCCACCGCCACTAACCCGACTCAGCGCTGGGCGCGGCCTCACACCGCCAACGCAAAGTGCCTGCGTCTCCCGAAGAGCTCGCAGGAGAGGAAGTGCACAAACAACGAGGACCGACCGGCATGTCACACACAGTGTACAGCAAGTACAGTCGCTTTGGGGGCCGAAAATAAAGACAACAAACACACACAAGCCAAAAAACTTGACATGGAAGAGCACAAAATAAGGAAGGGAAAGCTGAATGAGACTTCTCGAATAAAGCCAGTGATTGTTACTGTTGTGTGATATTGTATTGTTGGTATTGTAATGCTACGGTCTATGTATTATTGTCTATATGAGCTACACCGAAACAAATTCCTCACAACTTCACGGTTGGTATGGCAATAAAGATACTTGACTTGACTTGATGACACGTACCTTGCAGCTGCAAAAAATATCGAGTGACAAGCATGTACGATATTGGCAATATCTGTTTCTCACGTGGCCCAATTCTGAGGTATGGAGGAATGTACGTTATCGTTGCTGCTTCATTGCGCCGGCGTCTTTATCAGATATATTACATGGGCAATAAAAGGGTCGAATTGCGTGACGGAGAAAAAAATAAACCATCTGCTTGCCATGTCATTTTCCCCATTCGTAACAAGTATCACTTTTGACAATTATATCGACAAGCTTGTCACATCGTCCTACCGAGGGCCTGTGCTGTAGAACCGACCGGAGTCGTTGCTATCGCCGCGCTCCCTGTTTCTGTCCTGTTGGAGGCGCTGTCCTCAAGCACAGATTCGAAAAGTTGAATGCACCCTGCAGAGGTGGGGGGGGTGAGAATTTGATTAACCTGAGGTCAGTCGGCCTCCCGCATGGTCTAGTGGTTTCAATGTCCGATGCTGGCCACGGTGACCGGGGTTCGATTCCCCGTCACACCAGAGTCGGCTCTGGCTGGGAGTGCCATCGGGGCGGCAATTGGCTGTCCGCCCCAGGGAGGAGGGAGGGAGGAGGGAAGCCGACACAGTTCAGACCACAGGAGTGGTTCTGGGGTACCAGAATTACAGTCGACAGCTCTGCGTTTCAGCTTCGCCATTTTCACTGCCGGTCACAGGACTACGGCAGCGAACTAAGCACAGCGGGAGTAATTGGCTACCAAATTGGGAGAAAAATGCACAGATTAAAAAAAAAAAAAAAAAAAAAATAAATAAAAAAATGAGGTCAAAGGTCAGGAGGTGGTGAACTGGTTTGCATATTCCTTCTGAGGGGGGAGGAAAATAAAACTGAATTGGATGAGCTCGTCAGCGATCTATACTCTAAGCTTTCTCAAGGTCGGGGGTGTGGGGGTGGGGGTGGGGGTGGGGGGTGAGGAGGGCTGATGAAAGACCACAGAGATCAAGGACGTTGTGCATTCACGGCTCAATAGGGCTCTGATTGCTCCCGTCTGCTTTTGACTTACGCGTGCTTCTGTCACACACCCGTACAGCAAACACGGGGAGATTGCCATGGCGATGGGGGATAAATCCACAAGACGTCATCTTCAGACGAAAGTAAGGTTGAGGCATTTGCACGTGACTGAAATGACTGCAGAGCGGCCTCGGCTCGAAGAGATCTGTTCTGAGAGGCTGTCGAGCTGGAGCTAGAGGTGAGGTTTGGGTTTTCAGGAGCAGTGTGTTGATCTGGTGTGCAATCCTCACCACATCCTGAGCAACTGTGCCTGGCAGCCCCACAGAGTGCAAGGCAGTTGGTCGTAGTGTATCGGTGACAGTTGGTGGAGGGAGAGAGGGAGGGTTTCCGGTGGTAGGGTTGTCCCCGTTTCAGAGGCAGGCAGTGTGGTATTGCTTCAGTTAATATCCAGCTGTATAAATGGATTGTAAAGAAATTTAAACTGTAAGTTGCTCTGGATAAGAGCGTCTGCTAAATGCCTGTAATGTAATGTAATGTAATTTTACATTTAAGGAATTTAGCCGGAGCTCGTACACAGCTTACGTTGATGACACATGCTTACGGGAATCAAACCTGCAACCTCTGAGTCACAAGCTCAATTCCTCCCCCCCCAGAGCGAATAGGTGATGGCTGGCAGCTTAATGGAGACACTTGAGACGATGGGAAAAGTTAGAAAAGATGCATTCTGTTCTGAGCTGCAGGCTGCAGTGTATAGCTATTAATATGTCTGGCCATATATTTGTAATAATTTAATAGTTAGTGGTATACAAGCTGGCCTCCTTTAATGTGATCTGTTCTGCATGCCTTGACACTCAAGTCAAACACTTTTATGAGGTTATAAACACTTCAGTGAGTCTTAAACATTCATGAGGTGTGTATTCTTTAAAACATAAACACGGTGTGTGTGTGTGTGTGTGTGTGTGAGTATGTGTATGTGAGTGTGTGTGTGTGGGAGTATGTGTAGGTATGTGTATGTATATGTGAGCATGTGTGTGTAAGTATGTGTATATGTGTGTGTGTGCCTTTGACACGCACAGTCCAAAGTTGTGCAAAAATATTTTGACTGAGCGCTTTGGGGGAAACCCATACGACGACTGAAAATAGAACTGAAACGCAAAAAAAACCTTTGACGCAATCCCGCGACGCCGTCACCGCGGAAACAGCGGGATGCCTCGTTAGCGGCCCAGCCTGCAGAAGGGGGGGCGGCGTCGCGCCGCATGAACATTCCCCTCACGCGCTCGGGTTCCGCGTGGGATCTCGGATCCGAGGAGAGGAGTGAGTTATGCAGCGTCTGCTCACAAGTGACGGGCGGGCGGGGGGGCGGCGGCAAAGAGTTATGATTGAGATAAAACGGCATTATCTGCCCGTGAAGTGGAGAGGCCCATCGATTTACGGCTGTGTGGAAGGGAGTGGGAGGGGCCGCCTGTGATTGCTGGAGCGCACACTAATGCCCCGGCCTCTGCACTTCCCCGATGCCACAGAAGTGAATTTGAATTGATGGGACGGAATGAATCACCGCATCTGGGCACAGAGAATCCCCGGCCCCCGCTTAAGAGATTACGCCAATACGCCGAGAGTTTAATATAATACAGTGTAATATGTAACACGATATCGCATAATGTAATAAAACAATATGATCTGCGGTATTATTCCGTTCCGCTTAGTGCGACTGAGTCGGGCGAGGTTTTTATCCTCGGCGCACTATCTAATTCTTCGAGCTTTGAAAAGGGAAATTATTCAAATTAAATGAATGTTTCTCTTCGGTATGTGCATTTCTTAGCACAGCAAAAATGTAATAAATCATTAAAAATATATACAAGCTGGGAGTTTTTTTTGGGCCACTTTTCTGGTATTTTGCTGTCAAAGGCAGCTTCTCCCAAAACTGCCCTGTTCATAATTAGCATTTCATTAAAAGTGACTCACACGAGGGCATCGCCCCGGCATTGCGCTTACAGTCTGACACCCGCTTGCGTCCGGCCTCGAGGAGGTAAAGTGCAGAGCACTCAGTCGCAAATACGCAAGGCTAATGTGTTCCCGATTCCACACTGCTCAAGGTAATTGGAAAACTGAAGCAGCATTAGTAACAACAAAGTAAATTTAACAACGACATTGCAACGGGTGCTGAATATGCATCGTGAGGAGGCTTTCGCAAGTTAATGGGAAACATCATCACTGTAGTCACATATATACTGTGTGTGGCCTGTAGGGTGTAAAATAGTCACTGTCTCTCCTGTAGTACTGTGTAGGGCCCTTAGGGTGTAAAATAGTCACTGGCTCTCTCCTGTAGTGCTGTGTGTGGCCTGTAGGGTGTAAAATAGTCACTGGCTCTCTCCTGTAGTGCTGTGTGTGGCCTGTAGGGTGTAAAACAGGCAGTGTCTCAGCAGTGAGTACTGATGAGTGCACATGCTTCAGTTGCAGTGCTCGTGTGGATGACATGGTATAGACTCTAGCGCCATTATTAACGATTCCAAATTAGAGAGAAAAGAAATGAATAAATAACAAATAAAAAAACCTGACCACGTGTGAACCTAGAGTGAGACACATAGGCTTTTGGATCGTCTTGACAGTTCACACAACAACTGCAATTCAATCAATAAGACTTAGTCCTCTGGCAAATGAGAAAAGACAAAGAGCTTCTTTAAAGATGGCAGCTGGCTCTGAAGGCCCATTTTGCACACGTTGTTCTGTTGTTATTTCTTCAGGTTCAAAGTCAAAAGGAAAACACACTCCCGCTGCCACTGAAGTGCATCGTCTCTGCCAAGATCTGTGAGCTGCATGACCAAGAGTCGCCTTTTCGGCATCCATTTTACGGCATCTCATTTTTACCACCCCCAAAACAGCCACATATATTTGTGAACTAACAGAAGGCAGCATGAACTGGCAAGCCAGCGAGCAAGCATACAGCATTGCATTTAAGCAAGTACCACTTATGGAGATTCAGCTCAGCAACTGCTAAAATATTAATTATGGTTCAACTGTGCTAAGATTGAAGGTTACCAGCCCCACACCAAGTAGAAAATAGTGCACATACAGGTTACTGCCAAAATGGAGGCAATACTTGAGTAAATTCGGGTGTTACCGCGGTATTGGCCAATAGGCCCGGCCCTCCCCTTTCCAACAAGCCCTCCGCCCAACTGGGACTCTCCTAGCCTGGGTCAGGGCCGTTTAAATACCTCTCACAGGTGGGCAGGAAACGTCTGCCCCATCTGGTGAGGTGTCCACCCTCATTATGATGTGATGTCATATCACGTGACCTTTAGCTTCTGTTACCTATCAAACGTTTTAGCAGTTAAACCCAGAAGAAAACAAATTCTTTAAAAAAGTTGTTTCTAAGCTGTGAATGTACTTTTATATTTTCATGCTAGCACGGCCTACATCGATTTACACCCAAAAAACAATAACAGAATGTACATTTGATGGGATTTTTTGTTTTTTAAGTTAAAAAAATATTTGTAATGTTGTGTAAACACAACAAAATAATTTGACACATTGAATTTTTGACCCAAATCCCCATGTTTTCATAGTTTTACGTCATCAGTTTAATTTGGCATAAAATACAATAGCCTTCACATCCTGAAAACAGAATTAACACAGTGCCACAGATTGTTAATGAATCAAAAATCGATACATTCTGGCCTGCAGCGCTTTCCTACGCTTGATATTTCAAGGTTATGAGAACAGCGCTGGGGAAAAATCCATAGCTTAGTAACAGATAAGACTTATGTGTTTTATTTCAATAACTTTGAAAAAGGATGAGAATGTAAGACGTTGCTCACACCCTTTCATATCACCATTCTGGCTACGGAACAGAGCTGCCAGCCTGAATATTGCACGATTGCTCCCAAATGAAATATCACTGTACCCTTGAAACAAGGTACTTAATTGCAGCGGTACGTATCTGTATAAATGGGTAAAATATGATAAATTATATGCTAAGTTCACCCTTGGATGAGGACGCCTGCAAAGATCATTAAAAGTGTAATGTAACCTTGAGCAGTGAAGGTTATAGAACATTTAAGCAAGTGTCACTTTTGTAGATTCTTAAACAAAACTTTAGTGTTCAACTCAGCAACTGCTAAACTAAACTCTTAATTAAGTGTAAGATTTGCTTACACTGTGTTAAGATTGAATGTTACCATGCCCCCCTTACATACCGGTAACTGCCAAAATAAAGGCAACACTTGAGTAAATGAGGGATCCTTTAAATGGGTGCAGTACCGTGAGTGACTGTCGGGGGGTGCTATGGCCGGTAGCGGCGTAAAGGCCTAGCCCTCCCCTTTCCAACGAGTCAGATGTTGGCAGTTGCCTGTATATTTACAGCTGGGTTCAAATGACTTAAGATGATTGTGTTTTAAGTGTGGTGCATATAGTGCCTGCCTCCATTATAGAGGGGAAATATTCCCGCTTTGTGTACCCCTCATCTAAGTCTCATCTGTGCGGGATTAATTTGGACAGTGGTGTCAGCGAAGCTTTGCAAACCAAAAAAATGTCCGTGGCTACCCTGTGCTGTCAATCAATCACTGACTCTTGTTTCAACCAATGAACTCCAAACTTGCCAATGACATCGAATAGCTCCGCCCATCATGGTGTTTGATGAAGCCTCATTCCTGTTGGTACTGAAGAGTAAGCTCTGCACTGTACTCCACAGCACCGTGTACGAGTAAAGATACTCCACAGCGCCATGTACGAGTAAAGATACTCCACAGCAGGCCCCTTTTCGCTCGGCGCCCGTAGCGGTGAGGCACATCTCATCTCCGTGCTGTTGCGGGTCATAAGAGGGTTGGGTCCTTGCGGCCGTGGAAACGGATTATAGAGATATAAAACAGCAATAATGTACCCTGACTTGTCAGCTCTCCCTTTCTTCCTTGTGAGATTTACAGACAGGCAGGCCCTTGCCCCCCCCAGCCCCACCTCTCCCGACCCCCACCCCCACTGCCATATAAAACTCTGAGTCTCATATTGGCTGCATTTTCCCTCTGTCGTGTTTTCACGTTGGCGTTTCAGTTTTTTTTGTTTGTTTATTTATTTGCTCCAGTAATATTTCTGTTGGTTGAAATGCCCACACCGCTCACCACCCACTGTTTCTCAGGAGGTTCTGAGAGACACAGAGAGAGGCTCAGAGGGCTTACTGTTCCAGTCCCCTTATGAGACTCTAAAGGAAGAGAGAATCAGACCTTACACGGATGTTCCAAGGTTAGAGTTTAGGGTCAGGCGTTAGTTTAGGGTCAGGCGTTATAGATTAGGGTTAGGCGTTAAAGGTTCGAGTTTAGGGTCAGGCGTTAGAGATTAGGGTTAGGCGTTAAAGGTTAGAGTTTAGGGTCAGGTGTGAGGGCAGGTGTGGGCAAGAAGGGACATACTGCATCCATGTCTGGATTTCATGCAAATTTCCACACTTAAGTATTTAATTAGACCAATCATTTATGCGACCGGTCATCTCAGCGGCATTTGTTTAGAAGCTCATGAATGGCGGCGTAACCCTGTTCTTGTGTCCCCATATGAAAGGTCTCGCTGTGGTCTAATCTACAAGTGAACTGGCTGTAGCGCTGACCCTACAGCTGACCAGCTAATTGACCCAGGGCAACTGGTGTAAACAAACACCTGCATACACACTGGCCCTCCGGGAACAGGGCTTCCAATCCCTGTGTCAAGGGCTAACTTTATGAGTTATGTTTATGGTTTGCATTAATCGTAGGGTCAGGGTCGAGAGGTTATAGGTCAGGGTTTATGGGGTAGGAGTTGGGAGAGGGTTAATGGGAGGTAGATGTGGTATTGATTTCCATTTCGCTTGGCCTTGCAGCACAGTCTGACCTTGATCGGTGTGTTAAAATGTCCGACCTTGAGTGTGAAAAATCTGACAGGGGGAGGGAAGGGGCGCTTCATGTCCCAGAATGCATCACACTGCCACACTGCTCCGTCACGCAGTGCTCTCGATGGACATTTAAACACAGAGACAGTCACTCACACACACACACACACACACACACACACACACACACACACACACACACTCATACATACACACAAAGACACACAAACGCTCAGACACACAAACCTACACAAACCTGTACAGACACACCCACCCACACCCGCCTGCCTCCAAAAGAGCCTTCAGCAGATTATTCGAGTCTGAACAGAACCAGTGAGTAAACAGGTATAGGCAACGGCCAAAACGAAGGGAACTTGAGTAAATGAAGGGTTCTGGCGGCTCTGTTATGATGTGGGGTGCATGTTCCTGGCATGGTTTAGGTTCACTCAACACCCTCAGAGGGCAAGGTAAATGGAAATAAATACAAAGCCATTCCGAGTGATCACCTTCATCCTGTGGTGAAGCATTTCTATCCTGATGGGAGTGGTCTCTCCCAGGATGACTCATGCTCCCATCCACAGGGCACGAGTGCTCACTGAATGGCTTGATGAGCATGAAAACGATGTAAACCATATCCCCATGGCCGTCTCAGTCACCAGATCTCAACCCAGTTGAACACTTATGGGAGATTCTGGAGCGGCGCCTGAGACAGCACCACTACCACCAAACAAAACACCGAATTGATTTTTCTCATTGAAATATGGTGTTGAATCCCTCCAAGAGAGTTCCAGACACTTATAGAATCTATGCCAAGGCATGTTGAAGCTGTTCTGGCGGCTTGCGGTGGCCCAACACCCTATTAAGACACCTGATGTTTCCTTTATTTTGTCAGTTACCTGTATCGGAGTCACCGTCTTACTCCATTATAGTCATATAACACATCAGAGATTTGTGAGATTTGCTACAGGCAGATATTTATGTAAAATTATAAAAAATGAATAAATCCCCCTCGATCATAAATCAGCGTCTGCTTCCTTTGAATTAGGTGGAATTATGTAACCATAGCAACTGCGCCCCCCCCCCGCACCCCCCCACCACCCACACACTCTCGTTTCTGTATCCCGTCTGATGTTGATTGTCATTCCTCAAGGTAAACACTCCTCGGAATCACAAAATCACTTAACATAATGAAATGGCTAATTTCATGTCTTTTCACAGTTACAGCCCTGTATTGCATTTCTCCAAAATAATATATATTGTGTGTGTGTGTGTGTATATGTATATATATATATCATTTCAGGGAATAATTTCAACTGTCAGCTGTATGACGTTTATTCTTTGTGACAAGACGCGAGTTTGCCCGTGTATTCTTTCGTAATTATTTAAATTCCACCTCCTGTCGTCTTCGCTGATGGGTCACGCTCCGATGATGACATTTTTAATTAGTAACTGTCCCTCAACCGAATACCACCCTGAGGGCCGTGTATTTAGCCTCAGTGCCAAGGATTCAATTCATCCATGAGCTGGAAGCCTGACATAAACAGTGCATACATGTCCATTCATAAATTCAACACAGTCTCTACACAGCTAATGGCTTCTAACTGCATTGGGTTTATTCACCCAGTGACCATGTGCAATGCAGGTGAACTATACGAAGTGTTCGTGTATGCTGAGTCATTGGACACTTACCTGGAGCTTTCTTTTCTCAAAGCGTATTAATGTCTCATCATTAGCTTAGCCCTCCAGCAGGTTTGGTGCTAATTACCTGAGTGCACTGTTTCTGCAAGTCACTTCAGGAGTCGTAAATATGCATGACTGAAAAAAATTAAATACAATAAAACTGTGGAACAACTGCCACCACTGAACAACACATTATTATAACCAGGTTATAGCGCATTCTGTAATCAGTTATGTTATAACAGTGTGTAACGGGTGTAATCGGTTACAACCAGGTTATGGCACAGTGTGTAATTGGTTATAACCATGTTATAGTACAATGTGTACCAGGTGATATAGGTCATGGAACAGATCAACAGCAACAGAGGCCAGGATGGGCAGTATTTAAAATACATGTACTTTAAATATATATTTGCATGTATGCATTTCATATTTAATGCAGTTTGATTGCCTCTTTTTGTATGGTTTATACCCCTGCACCACTTGCAAAACAACCTATTTTGATTGTAGTTCAAAGGTGCATTTTTTGGATAAAGTTTGTGTTTGTGAGAAATTCACTCTGGAATTTTCCTGTTACACAATCGTGAATATGCCATCTTAAATACGTACTATATTCTGTCATTGTGTTTTAATCTAGTAGTGCATATCGGAAACCTCTATGTATTGTATTTTAGCCGATGCTGCCTTCTTGGCCAGGACTCAGAGATTTCGTATCTCAGCGGGACTTTCATGGACAAACGAAGGATAAATAAAGCAGCAAAGCCCCTGTTCCCATGGACACGGGGCTGCAGGGGAAAGGCGTTGAGATCCACTCCTTGGCTGTGGATGCGTGCACCGCGTGAGGGCCTGGAGAGACGTCTCCGGCTGGAGGGAGACCATCATCCTCACGCATCATCCACACGCTCCCCAGACCGCTCCCACTGGCGCTGAGGTTCCACTACCGAGACCCCGGGATACGGCAATAACAAGCTCGTTACACACCAAGGACATCCCTCATTTACATCTAAAGCGGTGGTTATTCTCACTGGCGGCCATTTTATTTTATTTTGTGGTGGTTTCCCCCAAAGATATTTCATGTCGTTTGTTCTTTTGTACCTCTACGAGGCAGTCTTCAATGGAGCCATGCTTTGTCTACGGTTTTAAATTCTGAATGCTTATTATCTACACATTATTGGGGGGATATGACAGTTTTGAATATTGTCCTCCCCCCCCCACTCATTAAGCCTGTGTGGTGGAACCTCTTCTCTGGGGGAACAGTTTGACCACAGTTGGCTGCAAAGACGTTCCCTCGTCGTCTGTTTGCCTAACGGGCATTTTTATGTATGATTCTCAGCGCACATGGTACGTGCTGGAATCCAATCAAACAGCCGTGGCTTATCGTTAGCAAGGAAAGGAAAACATCAGAGGTTTGAAATACAATGCAGGGTTATGATCCTTTGAATCCAGCTCCCTCTGTTCTGGTCAGCACTACCACATGCTATTTTCACTTGTACCGTATCTACATCCAGCTGCAAAAATTGATTCATGTGTGTAGAATTAATGTGATTTTTCTGGAAGGGTTCAAATGACATCAGGGAAATACCAAATGGCCACATTAGGTATACTGGTTGGAAGGTTTAAAAGACGTTGAAAGGAGGTGTCTAATGAGCTCTCATTGGCTGGTCACCACGAACCACATGCTACCGTTTAATTATTAGACTAAAGCTATTAAATTATTAAAATGATTAATAGTGAAGAGTTTTTACCATTTCCCGGTATCTTCGGCACAGAGCCAACAACCGTGATTAATACCTCAAACAGTCCCTCAAGTGTTCTTATTCTGGCAGCTCGCACAACTTCATACCAGAAACATGAATTTACATTCCTGGTACCACAGCTAAATATACCTGTGATTTACGTCAGTGTGTAAAACATTTTCTCCCATCGACTGGAGTCTTGTGCTACTGATGCCAATCAGTGGAACAGGTCTGCGAAAAGGCCCTCATTTAAGCTTTCGTTTAACATTAATCTTCGGCACAAGCGTCTCCCTTAAAAATAAACAGACCTCCTGTTTATGTCTTACCACAAATCCCCGCTTATCATTAGTATCATGCATTGTGGTTAACCTCGTTTTCTTTTGTATCTCTCAGTGTAGCGGAGTTCAGAAGCGTGAGTGAGAATGTTTTTCAATGTTCAAAGCCACCAATTATCTTGGGCATACACCAGTTTGCATCTAGCTAGCTAACCAGCTAGCCTGTTGGTTTGCAAGCTAGCTCGCTAAAATTCTGGCTAAGCTTGTATTCTTTTTGCTGCGTATCCCAGCATTCTGTTGGCTATTTTTACTGCTGCGACTTTAACCCTTTAATGCTGCAGAACTTCTTAGGCACAGACAAAAATTGAGGGGAGACAGTTTAACGCTCTTTCAACACTTTTTCAACACCGGCCATTTTAGCAGGGTAACTTGGCCTTTACCTGGCCGATCTGGTTGTGCCGTGTGGATGGTCTGTAAACCCACAGCAGACCCAACCCCCATTACATCAGCAAACATCTCCACATGATGAGAAAAGCGAGTGATGAGAAAAGAGTGGCGGAACGATGGATGTGTTCCATGGGTATGAGGGGAGGGGGTGGAGTCCTATAACTGCCACTCGTATTTATCCCTCTGCTCTCATCTGTCCACACGGCCTATCGTACAGTACAACAGCACAACTGGGCCACTGCTCTGGGCAAATAATGGGCATGGGAATATATCTGATATCCATCTGTGTTTGACAAAATGGCTGCCTTTCTCCTCATCACATGCGCTGCGGGGATAACAGGATGAGCTGAAAGAACCTGGCAGAGTGCTCATAATCCTGCCAAATCCCAGAGCTTTCTCCCAAGTCGGTTGCACTATAGAACACCTCATGGCTCCCTTTGCTAACCTCTCTCTCTCCCTCCCTCCTCCCTCCCTCCCTCTCTCTCTCCCTCCTCTCTCTCTCCCTCCCTCCCTCCCTCCCTCCCTCCCTCTCTCTCTCCCTCCTCCCTCTCTCTCGAAGGGGCCACCAAGGACATGGGGAAGATGCTGGGAGGAGAGGAGGACAAGGACCCCGAGGCGGAGAAGGAGAAGGAAGAGGAAAGACAGGAAGCTCTCCGGCAACAGGAGGAGGAGAGGAAGGCCAAGTACTCCAAGATGGAGGCAGAGAGAGAAACAATGCGACAGGGCATCCGGGATAAGGTGAGGCCACAGCCAGGCACCGTTTAGCCCTTTCGGCCCCTTGTGGTGGCGTGTCGGTACTGCTGTTCACTGCAGCGGGACTGAGCGTGTCAGCTAGTGACAGAAATGACATCAGACATAACGTGAAAATCAGTCGCTGTAAGCCAGCAGTTATACTTTTATATACATACACACTGTATGGCGATGGTTACGGTTATGGTTTATTATTAAGGTATTACGGATGTCAAATATATGGCCGATTTCAAGTTAAGAGTTACCTGGCAAACCACACCTCCTACGGAGTCCTAGGGTTCTACACTAAGCCTGGCTAAGCACTACACAATAGAACACTGTATTTAGAGAGAGGCAGCCACAGTCGATATTTATAGACAGACGTATAAGGGCTGTTTTTTTTCCCCTCCCTCCAGTCTTCAAATCTCTAACCGAGAGAGATTGATCCTGGAAACCTGAAGACAATCACAGCCCGGCGCGAGAGAAAGTGCGGGGAACAGAGCAAATGCTTTTTCGTGTGAATGACCTCTTGGGGCTTGGCGCTGTTTTGGAGGATGTCGGTGCGAATACGTGAAATTTGACTGCTGAACGGCCTGTTCTGTTCATTCTAGAACAGTTCATCCTAATCGCAGTCAACCTGCTTTAGCACTAGTGTGTTACGTACGGCTGCTTGCTTGAGGGAGGGATGTGCGTGAAGCTGCAGCGACACGTGATCATTCTTTACCTACTTAAGCGGAGTGCACTCTCTGCAAGTCGCTTTGGATAAAGGCGCCCACTAAATGACTAAGGCAAATTAATGTAATAGTGTACTGTATTCTTACATTCTTATGTTTTTAAAACATAATTAGGAATTAATTTGAAGTGCCTGCTTCAGCCTGGGAGCCGCAGTAGCACTGAGCACAGCGATATATGGGCTGGTTGTACACTGAAAAACCGTCTGGGAAGACACTCCTGCTGTCTCAGTGGGGTTCCAAAATGGCCGCCCGCCATAAAAAAAATATATAATAGCCTGATGGATGGCGCAGCGGTCTAACGCACCACGCTTCGGAGTGGTGTGCGCTGCCCGTCAGGGACGCGGATCGAAACCCGCCTCTCTACCAGACCGGCCCTGGTCGTCAGCCCGATCGGAGGCGGCATTTGGCTGTCCGCCTCCGGGGGAGGGGGGAAGGAGAGCCGGCACGAGTCCGTCGAGGAGAAGGTTAAGGAGTCCGTGGAAGATTTCCCGTCTCGAAAGAGGCAGCTAACAATCGACCAGGAATGTGTGTCTCGATCCCGGAGGATGGGCGACGGACTCGTGAGGGTGGGGGAAAATCTGAAATAAATTTATTTATTTTTAAAAATATATATATAATAAATCTTTCCCACTTCTTCCGGTTTTCCCAGTACGGCATCAAGAAGCGGGAGGAGGCAGAGGCAGAGGCTCAGGCGGCCATGGAGCAGGCTGCGGAGGGCAGTCTCACCCGCCCCAAGAAGCTGGTCCCGGCCGGCTGCGGGGACGAAGAGGAAGAGGAGGAGAGCATAATGGACACGGTCATGAAATACCTGCCCGGTCCGCTGCAGGACATGTTCAAGAAGTAAAAGGTGTTTAAAGCAACATTAGAACGTTATCGTTTAGGCTCAACCGCCCATTCCATTCTTCCTTAACCTCCGCCCCACACACCACCCCCTCCGTCCGTCCCCCGTCCAGCCACCCACTCCCAGAGAACATTAGACAGAAATTAATCCACTTTTTATTTGTAAATAGTCTCTGGTTTAAAAAGAAAAAAAAATGATAGCAAATGGGGAAAATGAAAATAGGGGGGGAAAAAACAATATGTGCAAAAATACAAATATTTACAAGTAACTCGAAGAGTATAAGCCATACTTTTATCTTTGAAGGAAATCTCGGAATCATATCATGTTATTGAATGAGTTTTTGCTGTTTATAATATTTATATATAAGTATATATATATATAAATATATACATATGTATCTAACTAACATCCCTCCGTGTGAATTAATTGATACTTATGATCACATGTCCCTGTTCATTTCACAGCCATTAATGTTACAAACCTTTCACTACAGGGTTGTAAATTGTACAACCACACACCTATATATGTATCCAAATGTTGGGTTTTTGTTTTTTTTGGAAGCATGCCAGTGATGAAATACTTGTGAAATATGTACAATTTCCTTTTATATTTAATTTTGTGGTGAATTACATAAAGATCTGAGGCAATAATTCTGTCTTCTCAAGCCGTTGTCTCGTCAATGCCATGACATTCGATCTGATAAACGTTAACACTTCATCTGCATAGACCAAAACATTTAGAACATTGGGCATAGATTTAATTTTAAGCCTCACCAATGAACCTCTCTAGGAATGCTATGAGTAGTTTGTGCTCGATCTACAGAATAGTTTTAGGATAAGTAGAGCTATGGCCCAGATTAAGTCTAATCAAAATGTGTGAGGTTTGTGAGTTAAGAATTTCAGTGTTCCTTCTGTCATTCGTTACCCTAAAGTATTCACTAAAGCGGCTGCGGAAATTAACAAAACGTGTAAAAACTTCAATTGAAAAAAAACCCGCTCAAACCGAATACACATTCTGATTAGCTTACATCTGGCTCTGTGACTGTATTTCACTTTCATAAATGTAAATATACATTTATGTCATTAGAGGACGTCATACTTTTTTCCTCACTAAAATGATGCCTTGTGCACATTTGATAACAGACAGTGACAATGGTGCAATATTCGTGTTATTTTCGAGGTTGTCCTGTGTCAGTAGGTTAATTTAAAAGGGAATGCTATCCCAAATCGGCAATAACAGACAATCTTCATTGTTGTACGTTCAGCTTCTTCTGTGGAAAAAATTGTTTGTTCACGTGCAGTGCTGTCTTCCTAGAGTCCAGAGAAAGGCTGAATGCTGTTATTGTGTGGGTCTAGAAAGCAGGGTAGCGGGCATAGTCAAGTACGTAAGCAAGTAAGTAAATATTGTCAATGTGTTGCCAATTAGCGAATAACAAAAGAGCCAATTCATTAGGAATGGCCCTTATTATGGAGTTAGTGCAATAAAAACAACAGAGACATAGCAATGCTGTTTGTACAATAATTATAAAAACAAATCAATGGAGATGACACGACAGAGATGGAACCAGTGGTAATTTAGTCATGTGGTTGAATATACACCCTGGTGAGAACATGTCAATTTATGACTGGAGAGGAACCAACATTTTGTACAGTCTGAGGCCTTTGGAAGCGTTCGTTCACTTTTATGGTGCATTGAATATGATTGCTTGACCTTCTACTTGTAATATGGCTAAATTCTCTGATCTAGTGTCAAATAAACTCTCTGGTATGCAGGAAGTCACTGCAAGGAAGTGGTGTCACATAATTGGGCAACACAGTTGTTGGTGTTCATGGAAATGGCGGCACTGCGGAATCCTGGAAAAGATCCCTTTGACATTTTTACTGTTCGACTTTGCAACCGTGTCGTCGAGGCACTTTGAAAATTTGGCAGGATTACTGTACATAAATTGACCAAAACAAATGCTATAGAGAAAGGTTTTCTAAAAATGTAAAAATTTTACGAAGGATTGTATGTTGTAATCTGGGCACAGTTATTAAACCCAGACATGCCAAATGCAATACAGCACAAGTGTAGTTATATCTTTTCCTTCTTAGGGTTCGATCTTTATCGAAACGGAAGCTTCGCACCCATCGTCAGATTGTCTGCTTCCGTGTTTCCGATGTTGAATTTGAATCAAAACCATCACAAGGTGACAGGCAACACACACACACACGCACTCACTCACACATGCACACACAGACGCACATACACACTCACGCTCTCATACATTCACACACATGCACACGCACGCACAAAGTTTAAGTGACATAACCACTTTTGTTCCCCTCATGTTTCTAAACCTTTCCTCCAGAGTGCATTTCCCTGCTGAAGGCGTATGAAGTGCACATTTCTCTTGTCTGCAAGACACATAGTGCAGTCTGTCTGTTCGTGAACCTCAAAACCTTTCGCATTTTGTAGCGTTTTCCCCGAAAGTGCTCAGTCCTTAGAAGTGAGAACTCAACTCCCAGTTCCGTCCGACCCTTCGGTGACCCAGTCACGTCCTCGCCAGTTCCACGTCAGACGGGATTACTCCAGATAAACACTGAAGGGCAGAGACGTCGTTCTCAGTCCCACGCGAACCGACTGCTTCAGAACGAATGGGACGCAGTGCGCTGGGCCCGCGCCACAGCACTGCGAGCTCCAAAGGCATTTCACCAGCCCTCCTCTCTCTTTTCATTTCACTTCAGCCACCAGAGTACACGCAGACCCCCCACGCATAACCATTTTATTAGCATTAATTCGCATTAGCATTGCGACCATTTTTCTTTGATGTACACTACCGGTCAAAGGTTTTAGAACACCCCCGTTTTCCAGTTTTTACTGAAATTGAAGCAGTTCGAGTCCAGTGAATAACCTGAAATGGTACAAAGGTAAGCGGTAAACTGCCAGAGGTTTAAAAAAAAAAATAATAATAACAATTTTTTTAAGGTTTAGGTTACCAAAAACTGAAAAATAATGTACATTTTTTGGCAGTGAGTCATTTCCTACACCATCAAAAGGCACTTGGAAACTATAGGAAAACTGACAGGAAGAGGTCTGGCTTTTTATTTTATTTTTTATTTTTTTACCTCTGGCAGTTTACCGCTTACCTTTGTACCATTTCAGGTTCACTGGACTTGAGTGAGTTCAGTAAAAACTGGAAAATGGGGGTGTTCTAAAACTTTTGACCAGTAGTGTACGACACGCAAAGCAAAATGAGTGGACATTTCAGGGCAGGGGGAAAAAGCCGCCTCATCTTGTTCAACTTGGCTCAACAGTGCGGCATGCCTTTCTGAGGAACTGTCCAGCCTACGGTGAATAGATTCCTACAGGCAGGTGATTGAAACAGGTCTGGTACTTTCAAGGCAATTCAGTGCAAAGGTTCTCATCATTGCGATGTATTGTCCTGTTAGTAATCCTTATGAACTGGGCACACTGCACATCTCTTATACACCGCACACTTCTGTCCAATATTCTCTCTTTCCTTTTGTCCGTGTCCTTCTCCAATCAAATACTTCTTAGGCGAAACCTATCCCGTATTTTTTATTAAACCAAAGACTGGTGTCATTTCTTTCAGCGTTTTTATGTGTCTTTTTTTAATGGATCTCCATTAAAACACAGAATACTCTCTCAGGTATGTTGTTTGTCCATTAATCTCATTATACTTTCTCTCTGCTCTGATCATTTCCATTTTCTTCCTCTACAGTGAGTCTCAAATCACCCGAATGACAGTAAAAGACCAGTCATGTCAAAGTCACTGCACGAGAATTGAGGGGGAAAACGGCGTTCCTGCTCCCCCGCCGTTTGTGCTGAAAGCTCCCGTGCTGCCGACCGCACACGAGAGAGCGCTCCCCGCCCCCGCCCGCCCCCGCCCGCCAAAACAAACGTCTCCCGGCTCTAGATAACGTGCTGCGAGCGAGCGAGCGCGCTCGTGACGTTACCATTTCCTGATCTTCGCTCGCGGAACCACGCAGGCAGTTCTCCGAGGCGTTCATAATTGCCGTCGCCCCGCTCGTTTCCCCACACGACGCGCAACGCAGACGTGAAGTCCCCCCCCCCTCCGCCCCACCCCGCGCGCTCTTTCAATACTGAAAAAATAACCGCGCAAGCCAACGGTCTGGTGATATGACACGCAGCGTGTTTGTGAAGTGACGCGCGGGTTCTCGATCGCCGCCGGGCAGGGCTTAATTTAGTACAGATTAACGTGGCATGTCAGTTCACCGCCATTCATTTCCGCTGCGGGTTTCAACTCGGTCCAAAATACCAACGCCACAAAACCCAAAGACAGCTCCTCCAGTATCGGTCCGACCAAAAGCTAATAACGGAAAAAGAAAAATCACTCTGGTGTGACCTGAATGTAACTGTCTAATGTTTCTCTGCTTTGTCTTTACGTGTTTTTCCTATGTGTTGAGAAACAACAACAATGACGAAAAAAAAAAAAAAAAAACAGTTTCTCAAAATGGTGTACTTTTCTGTCTGTTAAATGTTTCTGTTTCCTGTCTTTTTGGTGCTTGTATTCAAGAAATCTGTAAATCTGGTGCATTATTTTGTATTGCAATATCTTCTTCTCCTCCTTTCTCCCTCTCCCTCTCTCTCTCTCGATATTGTTTCTTCTCTTATTTTTGGTTTTGACTGTGTACGCATGCATGGCCTGCTACGGCAGCGGGGTTGTAAAGGGTACCTCTGTGTTTTTTGTCCTCTGTGTTTATATTCTGCCTGTTACTGGATCTCCACACCGCATGTCATCCGGCCAGGGGTTTCGGGGACCGTAATGTCCTCAATGGAATCACAGCACATTGAAAAAAAATTAAAATAAAAAGTGATTTCATACGATCGATGCACATCTTTCTGTCTCTGTGTTACCCGCGCATGGCAGAAGAACTCCACAGGGTGACTATGGACGGGGATGATCTTGTTACCATTAAGGTGGGGATGTAACTCCTTTCCTATTATGTATGTACAGGTAACTGCCAAAATAAAGGCTTTTGTAACCTTTCGGGGGGGTACACTCAAATGGCCCTGTCCCAGGCTACTAAAGACCCAGCCGGGCAGGGATTTGCCTTTATGTTGGCAGTTACCTGTATATATTAGGGCTGTTACGATTTACATATTAATCAGGGTGATTGATTAATGAATGCACTCCTTGAAGAAACAACTCATCATTTATAATGAGGCAGATGCAAGGGAATAAAAAGCATGCAGTTTAAAATATGGGCTTCCCACAGTAGGCTAAAGGCAGCCGTTAGCCTGTTAGCAAACACACCTCAGTTTAGCCCTATTCTAAAGGCAGTCCTTCCAACATCACTATCAAGATCATTTATGCAAATAAGGAAAGGCAGAGGTCCTAGCACCGATCCCTGTGGGACTCCACTGCCCACAGCACCTGGGTCAGATACGACCCCACCTACTGTTACTCTTTGTATTCGACCTTGCAGCCAATTATGAACCCACTCTGAAACAACTCAAGCAATTCCTACCGACTTCATTTTGACAATGAGTTCTTGTGTGGTACCTTGTCGAAAAGCTTTTTGAAAGCAAAAAATTATACAATTATCAAAAACGCTTCCTCAAAGTACAGGAGGTTTCTTAGGCACCTCCTCCTAAGAAAACCATGTTGGCTCTCCCTTCGGCATTCAAGATAACTTTCGAAAGGGCATACTAATAAGTTCCTGGAACTTTACAAATTCTGGAGGGCAGTTGAGTCTAGCTAGTTTCGAGAACAAGAATCTCACTCTCAAGATACTCCACAAGCCCGGGAACAGTCGCAAACAAAAGCATGCTATAATTCTGCAACACTCGCACTGTGCTGCCAATGGCCTCATTTTAAACCCTTTAAACCCTCATTTTACAAACCTCTCGTCAGTTAAATGTAATACCAGATTTGCAAACTGGTTAGCTTTTCAACAAACTAGCCGTAGCTAAACGGAAGGAGAAAGTGGAAAATTCCATCTCTGTCCCCTAACGCTAACAAAAGTTAGGAGCAGATCCTCTTACCTTTTTTAGAGTTAAAATGCCAAACTATTATCCCCAATAATCACAATCACAGAAAGCGAAAACACAAACTTCTGTAGCGCGAGGTAGCGTAGCACAAACGAGTGCAGAGCAATCAGTCAGGCAAGAGCAATCAACCAAGGGCAAGATCAAAGGCAAGAGCAATCAAGCAACAATATTGATCTGATTTATTGATACGTTTTTTGCCAATTTTCCAGATTGATCATACCATACGTCCCGTGTCGTGCTCGTTTTGACAGCACTACCGTGACAGAAACATCACATGAATTCTGCACACGTTTTTCAGACCTTCTGTGTGGTTCTGTGTGGCTCAGTTGGTAGAGTGTGGCGTTGACAACGCTTAGGTTGTGGGTTCGATTCCCACTACAACCACATATACTGAAGAATGTATGCATTCACTACCGTAAGTCGCTTTGGATAAAAGCGTCTGCTAAATGGCATATATATACATTCCACATGTGATTCACAAGTATACACATATTTCCACACGTGTAACACATATGGTCAGACACATGTTGTCACATTTACCTCAGTTATTCATGTGATATATAAACATATCTACAGCATGTGTTGCATGCGAAATTCATGTGATGTTTTCCGTTCGGATAGTGATTTTTGTAGTGCTGCAAATCACCACAGTACCAAATAGCTTATATATTGTTATATTTTGAAAGTCAGTGTTTGTTGTACCTCAGGATGTACTTTGGGGCTATCATGTTTCAATAAAACAAAGTGCAGTACGTTCAGAGTTACCGTTGACTGCTTCTTCAGACTGGATGGTGGAGGTGTGGACGGTCGATATCCTTTTTACCCTGGAAATACAGATAGCTCTGCATTGGTATTGATTAGTTTCAGAGCCCACAGCCCTTTCACGCTTTGTTACACTGTTCTGGGAAAGGAGTGGCTGGTGTTTGCACTCTACAACTTTGTCCTTAACTTTGAGTAATGAACTTAAGTATGATCAAAATATCACTTAAGCGTTTAGATTTTTTCAGAATGTGCACACACCATCACCGCAAGTTTGCAATTTCCCAAAAAGGCAAACAGAACGCAGAGTAAGACTCTCAGAGAAAGTAAGACACATTTTAAGCATCTCTCTTAAAGTTAAGCACCAAAAAGGCCAAAGCGGTTGGGTTTAGATCAAAATGCAGATTAAGAATTAGATCAAAATTATGCAATCCATCTCCCCTCTCTCCAAAACAGCTTTTAAACTCGGACGGCGAACCGCTGAGGTTAAGAGGCTGAACACATTTCATTCCGAGCCACGGAAATGGGAGCGTGCCTTATCTAATAGTGCAGCAGATGTGATCTTGATACACGTGTCAAATTACTCAGGATTTCCCCTCCTTCACATTTTGAAATGCGTGTCTCCGGGGATGGATATTCTCCGCTCCTCGGTGGCGGCGTTAGATTGGGTTGCCGCCAGAGGAAAAGCGGAGGATAAGAATCGATCCCATTAACATTGGTGCTCAGCGGGGAGGGCTCCTCCAAAACTCACTCGGCTGTTCAATCACTGCACGCATCAGTGGCAGAGGCAGACAGGGTTCGCTTGGTCTCCATAACTGCCCCACACCAAAACGAATGCTTGTCAAAGCACTCCTACAGCCATTTACAATGGAGGATATACCGCCAGAACAATAGCGTGACACACGTACGAGAGCATGACGTCGCTACTGAAATGAGTAAATAATGATTTATAAATACTTATTATTTACCACAAGAAAACCAGTCAATCAATGCTTTTATTTTTGCATAGCGGCATTTACAAAGATGTTGTCACGCAGCGCTTCACAGTGGACAGTTTCCAGAGGGAATAAAAGCTGAAAAACTGGATAATTATTCCTCGACGTCTTAAAATTCGATAAAGCTGAGCTCTTGGAAAGTGGTGGAATAAAGACAAGGACAGCTCAATAAACAAACATATACACACAATAAACAAACAAATAGGCCAGCACTCTTTTTTATAAAAAAAAATTAAATACATTTTGTTTCAGTTTTCCACATTTTTCTCCCCAATTTGGAAGCTAATTATACCCTCTATTTATTTCGATTATCCCTCCCCCCACAAACTCGCCACCCGTCTCTATGGGGCAAGCTACTCTCCAAGGCCGGCGATGATCCGCCTCCTTCAAGACGGAAGTCACCGACCCCCTTACGTGCTTCACAGCGAGTTTGTGCCGACCATCCCTCCCCCCTCCCTCAGGAGCGGACAGCCAAACGGCGCCCCCGTTCGGGGTTAACAGCCAGGGCCGGTCTGGCAGAGACGGGTAGGCCAGCCTTCTTAACGATGACAGGGGCGACTCAGGTCCTGTGAGCGCCGGCTCTACACGTCGTTAGCATGAATGAGCCTGTGAGGGCCAGCTCTGCACACCCTGTGCAAGAATGATGCTTATGAAGGCTGCTCAACTACTAGAACCTCAACACATACGCATGTAAACATGCATCAGCACAAACCCACTGCATGTGGCCTATAGAGATTTAGACATTTGGCTGAGACGTGACACAGCAAACCAACACGAATCCACCCCCCCCCCCCCCCAATGTTTCTTTTCCTTCAGAGAAAGGGGTTTTAGGATTATTCAGCTCTGCTGGGCTGCCAAATTGAAGCACTGGGAAAGCTGGTAACTCAGGATAATGCCCTGGATCTGACATCTGCATCGGTGCTCGGAGACGCACCCGCCACTCAGAGGGAAGCGCAGCGCCGTCCCCTGGCCCACGGTGATTAAGCTTGGAGCGCGTTAGAAACATGAAAATATGCACATGGTCGCACACTACTGAGAGGTGCACAGTCACAGGATTATAAAAGATTTGAAAAGCCTTCTGAACACCATAGAAGAAGTCTTAATTATTAAAAAAGGAACCATAATTGCCATAGAAATGTAAGTACATTGGATACATAATGACAAGAATAGGCCATTCATCCCGTCTCGGCTCTTCCCCACGGTCTGCAGCAGGTCTCCCCTAAGCCGCAGGGCCTGCTGGTTTTCGTTGTCACTCAGCACTTAATTGATCAATTAAAGAAGTTGATTACAAGGGTTAACTCGGCTCACCTGGCTTCCTGGGTTCTAATTGGTTGCTGACTATGAGGTGAGAACAAAAACCAGCACACCCCCGTGGCCCTCCAGGACCCTCCAGGACCGGATTTGGAGAATGTCCAGCACTGCATCAATTTCAATGTAACACGGAATAATGCCTCAGCCCTAACCCTTCCCAGTGTTCCCCGTCTTCAGAAAAGCTCCTTATAAAATCCCAAGTTTGATGCTATGCAGCCAAAATGAAAACCAGTGGTTTGCCAGCTGCTAGTTTCCATGCTGGTTTCTGGTTCATTATGAATAGCTGTGTAGGAGCCACAAACTACATGCACTCCACTGCAGACAGCACTGGCACCTCCTGTTACCAACTGGAGCCTCCTCAACACAAGGAGGAACGCAGAGCCAGCGATCTCCTATTATTATATATATTTTTCCAGATCTTTTCAGTTTTTTTCTCCCACTTTGGTGGCCAATTGTACCCTCTATTTCTTCAATTCACCCTCACCCCACGAGTCCACCGCCCACAACTACGGGACCAGCCACTACCCCGGGGCCGGGCAATGAACCACTTCCTTTGAGACGGAAGGAACTTATTCACACTGGCAGCCATTTTGAAATGAAAACAAATTAAAACATTATTTTTCTTGCAATGGTACAATTGTGTTCTATAGAATAAAGGTACAATTCAGGACCATGCAGGGTAACGGCTACTGTGACAAGCATTTGTACTTTAAAAGGTACAACACAGTACCTTTTTTTCTGAGAGTGTTAAGCTAAATTTCAGCTTACTAAAAACATTACACAAAATGTGACTAAACCATGACAGGAGATCATGTACATTTAAGCGTTTAACAGACACTCTAACCCAGATTTATACATTTGACCTTTTTTTCTTTTAAAACATACAATCCATTTACACAGCTGTACATTTACTGAAGCGATTCAGGTTTAGGACCTTGCTCAAGGGCACAATGGCAGTGCCTGTGAATCAAACCTGCAACCTCTCGAGCTACAAGCCCAATGCCCTACAGCAGTTCTGCTGCCCTGTGCGGCAGTGCATCCACATTAAACTCATGCAAATTAGCACATGCCTTCTACAAACTGTTATTTGCTGGAATATTTTCACCATCTGCAGCTGCAAATGAATATTATACAGTGTGTCTCATCTATTGTGATGTCTGGGCACAAGGGGAAAAGGGTTGAAGCGAACTGAAAACAGCCATTTGTAACCAGGATACTCACAACCACTGTAATCTTTCAATTGTGAGAATGAATTGTGTGAAAGCAAAGCCGGCTTGCTGGAAAGAGGGGGAGGTGGTGGTGGTGATGGTGCGAAGAGCAAAACAAAAGCAGTAGCACTACAGCAGGAGAACGTGGGCAGAAACAAATCAGCAACCGTTAAAGCTTCGCGTGTTCGTTCATATCCCCTCGCAAGGACAGTAGATTCACACCCTTGATAAAGACATCGTATAAAATCAACTATATAAGTAATGAGCTTTTATTATTTTATGCTCACAATTATTAAAGAATTGTATTCTTTCATAATGCATTGGCACGAACCACAATCGAACGGTTCACAAATTAGAAATTTTTTCCCCCAGAAAAATCAAGAATCACAAATATTCACAGCCCTGTTGTCAGTACTTTGTGGCTCCTCCCTTGGCCATTATAACAGTAAGTAGTCACCTTCAGGAGTGTTGTACGAGGTTATGGAACTCCTTGGGGGGGATCCTCAACCATTCCTCCATGCAGAATTGTTCTAGTTTCTTCAGATTCTTGGGTTGGTGTTTGTGGACTGCTTTTTTGAGTTCAAGCCACAAATGTTCAATTAGATTCAGGTCTGGAGACTGAAATCAGGACATTGATCTTGTGATCTTAGTTTCTTTGGATGCATGTTTGGGATTGTTGTCTTGTTGGAAGGTCCATCTGTGGCCAAGGTGTAGCTTCCTGGCAGAGGGAACAAGGTTTTTGGACAAAATGTCTTGGTACATGCTGGAGTTCATGGTTCCATCTATTTTAATAAGGGCCCCAGGGCCTGTGGATGCAAAACAACCCCAAAGCATTACAACTCCACCACCATGTTTCACCATAGGTATGAGGTGCTTTTCAACATTACTTGCATTCCTTGGACACCAAATATAACACTGATGTGCATGTCCAAAAAGCTCGATTTTTGTTTCATCTGACCACAAGACACGGTTCCAATTGTAGTTCAGATGTAGTTTGACGAATTCAAGATGCCTTTTTCGGTGAATTATCTTCCAAAGAGGCTTCCTACTTGCAACTCTGCCATGAAGGCCATTGTCATGCATGTCATTGTGTGTTTGGGTCATCAGGGTGACCAGATGTACCGTATTGTGCAGGACAGGTCAGGATGTGCAGCGTTTTGACTCATTGTGCCGCATCCCACAATGACAGATGTCCTGCATATTTTTTTTATTTATTTTTTATTCTTTTAGTTGTTTTTTTTAAACAGTAACATTAAGAACATCATCACCCTCCACTAGACAGACGCCATTTCAGCTTTCTCTCGCTCCATTACTTAGATTGCATTCCTTCTGATACGGATACGATCTCCCGCCCCACTCAGCAATACCATCAGCATCCCCACGAACAAGGCCGCCCCCCTCGTTATCCTGAATATTCCTTTCCTGTTGTGCCATGTCCCTATTCCCTGTTCCCACATCCCGCATATTCATCCTGCTCATCCCGAATTTGGACTGTGTGCATCTGGCCACCCTATTGGCTCTCCGCCTCTCTCCTCTCGCTTGGAAACAGAGCACACTGCTGCACTTGTGCTCACGGCAGCGTGCGATAAAGGACTGGCAAGGCCATCCCGTTCAGCCTTATAATAAGTTACACAAAGCAATGAATCACAGTGTGCACATTGGTAAATGGTGTTTTTATTGATTGGGGGCTGAGCTTACTTGAGTTGATCACCAAAAGAGCATTATAATCGATCACCCTGTGTACATGCAATGACAATAAATGAAACAGAGAAAGCAAGTTCACTTGCGCCTGTGAAAGGGGACGTTGCCATTGTGTTGTCAAAATTGGAGAGAAACCACTGCGTTAGCGTGAAAGAAGTTGTTTTTATGGGCGATAATAAAACGTTTTTTGCATGTCGGGTGAAACAGACGAAACTAAAACTTCTGTTAATGCCATAGATCACATTCAAGTGCAAACGCCTCCATTTTATATCCGAGGAAGAAAAAAACAACGTACAACTTTGGCGGCAGCGTTAAATTGGTGTCAGTGCAGCAAACATAATTACCAATTAAACTCCTGTTCCCTCCCACAGCCCGGGGAGTACCACAGGCCCTGGGACAGCAGCAGCCTCACACACAGGCACGCTCACCCGAGGCTGATCAGTAATCAGCTCAGGCATTGGCCATTGCCTTCGTTAGGCCTTTATAAAAGCACAGCCTGCCATGCCCAAGGGAAGGAACTTGTGCTGGCTTTACTTTGTTTTACCCTCTATAAATATAACTTTTGGTTTAACTTTCCTTTTGTGTTTTTGTATTATTAGATTTTTTTTCGTAGTAATAAAATAATAAACTGGCCTAGCGGGACGCTGCTTTCGGGTTTGTTTTTCATCCGCCCGACACCTGGCACGGCTGGCCACCCCTGCCACAGACGGATATTCCGAAAAAAATATATGCAACTGCATATTCTAAATATGACTCCTTGAGGGGCTTCATAGGAATAGACTTCATATTGACTGAAAGCAATGATAAAAACCTAACTGTAAAAGCAGCAACCCTGCTGTGATGTAGAGTAGGATTTAACTCAGCGGTCCCCGGTCGACAATATTCTGGTCTGTCTGCACCGGGAGAATCAGACACTCCATCCAGATTTATCACATCCCTCCTGGGCGCGTGAATACTAACGCTCCTCATTCCGTTCCCCCCCGACAACGTCTAATATGTAAGGAATAAACCATGACGGCCCGCACGGCTTCACGCCAGCAGTGTAGTAGAACACAGTACCTGTTGTAGCTCAGGGGTTGCAGGTTCGATTCCCAGGCGGGGCCCACTCTCGAACACGATACTTGCCCTGAGTTGCGTCGGTAAATATCCAGCTGCGCAAATGGATGGTGAGAAATACAAACCGTGGAGGTCCCTCCGGATAAGAGCGTCTGCTGAATGCGAATGCGTGGCAATAAACCACGGGGTGGCGGGATGCGGTCCAAAAGGCAGAGCAGAGAGACCAGCCTGAAGGGGTTTATCCCCACACAACTGCACAGTGGCTCATTCCCACCTACCCCTCGAGGAGCTGCGTGTATAATATGGTAATCGTGCATCCTTTATGGATACTTGGGACCAAATCGCATGGCACAGAGTGCTTTGTTCCAATTAATACCGACGGCTACTCATAGCCAAAATAATTAAAACACTCAACCGCAGTGCATTGTTGTAGAGCTATGCCACCGCTGTTGCTTTCTGACGCTGTTTTCAGCTGCAGAGGGAACGCTCAATTGAATGCTCAATGGAACACGTATTGATGATGTCTATTGTACTGTATTACTGCACTGATCTTGTGCGCTAACTATGATTGTTCTTACCTTGTATTAATGCACATCTCGTAAGTCGCTCTGGATAAGAGCGTCTGCTAAATGCTTAAAATGTAAATGTAAATGTATTGATTTGGAGCGGTGATGAGGCCACTTTCTTCCGGAACTAAAACTTCTTAGCCATGCATTCAGTACATATATATATATATAAAAATGTTTCATATGCACAGAAAGGTCAAATAAATACTATTCTAAGACAAACATTTGACTAAGTGACGATACCTGTTCCGCACTTACATACAAATTAGACTTAAAAACAGACTTAAGAATGGATCTTCTTCGTAACCCGGGGACTGCCTGTATGTATATATATATATATACGGACACCAGGGGGTGGTGTTGTGGCTCCACACTTTTTTTTTACACTTGGATGTACGTAAATATGTCATACTTATTTGCAGTAGGTAGCCATGGTTTAAGTAGAATAAACCGCTCTGGCCATTCTCAGCATTAGTCGTACAAACACACGCACACTGTGAAAAATAGTAAGTGCTCCCCCATGCTGATTTCTTGTTTTTTTGTGACAAATTCAGAAGCTAAAGGATATCTGACCAACACAAGCCCTAATACAGATAAAAGGTGATGTGATAGAGCAAATAACACAAACAAGTTACAACTTTTCCATTATGTCCTCAACAACAAAGTCATCAAACATCAAATACCCCTGTGGGGGAAAAGTAAGTGCACCCCTAGTTTCAGTAACTGGTAAAAAGCTAATTCATTAGCAATTACTTCAACTAAAAACTTCCTGGAAGTATTGACAAGTCTCTCACGTTAACCAGAAGGAAGCGCTCTTCCTTACGGAATGGTTTCTGTAACACCTGTATTCGGGCCACTCTGAAATCCCCTCTGGTCCTCAGCTCATCCGGTCTGTCTCCCAGGGTCCCAGCCTGTATCATGACTCTCTGCTGCTTTAGCCTTGAGCCATATCCTTGACCAGAACAGCCATTGTAAATATCCTGCTAGATGAATGGATATTATGTTCCTAAAAAAATACCCCAGCTCACTCAGCTCCCTCCGTAAGTCACTCAGGATAAAGGGCACCTGTAATGAAGTCCCAGAGACGCTTGACTATAATTCAATTAACTGTAATAAGCACCCCCAGTGAATTTCACTGCCTGAAATTTAATTTCAGCAGTTGGTAGAGATACTCTTAGGTTGTGGGTTATATATATATGAAAATATATATATACAGAAACTTAAGGTTGGCTTGAGTAAGGGACCTTAAAAGGATGCCAGTGCTATATCCACCCCCCCAGTGCCACCCCGCATGCACGCCATTTTGTGTTTAATGCAAGGCCGTAACCATGGAGTCAACATTGGGGGACATTTAAAAAAATATCAGCTAGGCTATATATTGGGGGACATTTTGAGCATATCTGAATTTGGGGGATGTGTTAATGTCGGCCTTGGTTTAATGTCACAGAACGTCCCCACAGAGATGAGCAAGTGAACGCACGCTCAAGGCTGGCGCACTGTGCGGTCCTCTACGTGTGAAATCTTCTCAACGCCGCGTGGGAATCCCTGAGAGGAGGCCGCAGCCTTTGAGGACCCGGCTCATAATTCACTTCAGGTGGGTTTGTGGTCAACCTCGCCAAGCGCAGTAGGCCACACCCCCTCATCAGGGTCCAGTAATCCGACAGACGCACAGCATTTTCATTACGTCGTGTACACAGACGTCCCATTTTCACGCCAGCTTGCGCAGTCTGCCCTTTCATCCGTCTACACAACTGTACGTTTATTTGGAGGGCGACTCGGGCCGTCTCGTTCAAGGGTACACACAATGTTCTGGACTCTAACCCTCGATCGTGACCCTTTCAGTTCACGGTTCCAGCCCCGTAAACAGTGCTCCACACTGCACGCACAAACGGACCTGTTAGGTACACATCATTGAGACAGAACCCAGTATGGTCTGGGTTCAGATCCCAGACAGGGCTCTACCATTGAGCGTGGCTCTAAACCTGATTAAGCTTAATATCAAGCTGGATAGACTTCATACAAAAGCACACAAGGGGTATGCGTCTCTATCAAGCGACGCTATGTTATAAGCATCCAGTAAAATGGATGCTACACTGTACAGCACAAAGGGATGACATTGTTACAGGACTCCAGGAATAACAGGAAAAAATACTCAACTCATTAATATAATTGACCTATTCCAAATCGGTAGAAAATCGTTAAAAATAAAAAAATCTTGGATAAATGAAAAACATTTACTTAATGAGCACCTTAAAAAGTAAAGGGCTTTGCTTGAACTTCAGATACATTTGTCGCGGTGTCCCTTCACGCTATCGGCTGAAATCAGGAGGTACTGCGCGCCCAAATATAATTGGCAGGGAAGGGAGCGCGAGACGGAGGCGTCCACAGGCTCGTCACACCAGAGGGAACTTCAGAGAACAGAGGAGCCCAGAGGGAACTTCAGAGAACAGAGGAGCCCAGAGGGAACTGCCTAGTGCGAACCCCCGAGATAACAGATAGCGAGGAACGGGTTGTTTAGAACAGACGGAGATGACATTGAAATGACCCCCTCCCCCCCGAAGAGGCATGCGAGCAGCTAGGTATTGAACTCAGCCTATTATGACTACTATTCGCTGATGTAATTATTGACAGCAAACGACAATGCCGCCAATATGAATTTTTGAACAGGGTAAGAATAAACCGGATTTCATCACGTTGCGATAAATTAAATACGTGACAAGCGCACAGTGGGAGTCGCGCACCATCTGTTTCAGATCTGTGCTCGTTATGCTGCGCGGGTAACTACCCCGCGTTTGCCCATCGCGATGAACTCGACAACAGCAGCAGCAGCAGCACTTGAAAGCTCTGAAAGTTGACGCTCGTGCTGTAAGCCCTCCAATCCGTTCACCTCCTCCGTCCTTGGCGTTGTCCTTCCTGGCATCGGGCTCGTGCCACGCCAGCGCTCCCCAGCCAGCCCGATGTGGAGGTAAACTGCCCTTGAAAACGACGCATAAATCTGCACCCCGTGGCTTGATTCGGTCCGGCAGGAGCACCGAGGTCGGCGGCCTTGCCTCAGAACCTCGCCAGCCTGCGGGTATTCAAACTGGCAGCTCCCGTTGCTCTTTCCAACTGAATTATATCATAAATATGTATTTTATCAATTTATCAAATCAATTTATTTATTTACCCTCCTAGCTAACTACCTACCTACCAGGAGACAGACCTGTCTGCCAGGAAACCTGATGGCATAGAACAAGGCCCTGACCTGGTGTATGTTATGAAATTAATATGTTGTAACAAACATTATGCAACGTTATGCAAAGGAAAACCAAAAAGAGTGAATAAAACAAACAGGCACGTCTGTATACAACGAGACCCCACCCTACCCTCTTACCAGCTTTCCAGGGAGGCGGACGAGTCACCTTCAGCAGGTTGGTGTGGGAGGAGGAAGACGTGAGGCCCGACCTCGGTCAGCTCAATCGGAGGACCCATGGCCGATTGGTGGTTCTGGTACTTTTTCATTTAGTTTTTTTTGTTTTTTCAAAATTGGAAAAATAACTAACGAACACAAAACAAAACAAATAAACAAACAAAACACGGAGGCACACGAGGAAATGGCGAGGATGGGGGGAAAACACGCAAAAAGCAGGTGTCACTCAAAGTTGGAATATCTTTTCCACAAACACACGGAATGTCCACAGCTGGACACCCTGACGGCGCTGCTGGGGGAGCGAGCTCTTTCCGGACTGACAAACCCGTCCGTAGGGCTTTGGTTAACTCGTTAGAGAGCACTCTTTCATTCACCCACACGCCAAACAGCTCTTCAAACTGCCGCCACCAATTTCTCCTCCTTTCCTTCTTCCGGAACCTCCTCTCCAAAGCCCTCACGAGGGGGGGGGGCACGTCATTCAGTCACGTGCCCAAATTAAAGCAAGAAAGCTAACAAAACTGCATCAATGGAGTGTGTAGGTACCCTAGGAATGACTGAAAATATGCCATAATTTCCAGATAAATTGTAATCAGTTGTATGGAATTACATAATCAAATGTAGCTATATTTATAAACGAATTGTTGAAAAAACTGAAAATGCATTTAAGATGCGCTCATTACAAAACAATACGCAGGTGTTAAATCTTGACGATCACTTTTGGGGATGACAGAGACAGAAGCAGCGCTGCGGATATTTTAATAGCCCCTCTTCCAGCTCAAGTACCGCGGGCGACCGTTCCAGATGCCACCGACAAAATGTGGGCGGACGAAAACACTGAAAATGTTTCATATGAACCCCCCAGGAGTATAAAATGTTACATTTCCCCCCCTTTATTCGTTTGATTATGATTGAACGCTCATATGCATCCTCGTAATCATACCCCATGGTCATAATCTGCTTTAGTCAAGGTTCCATTTCAAACCAGACTCTCTTATAGAACGGAATTTCTAACATAAAACTTCACAAAAGGTGAGGCCGGTTTATCAGGGCGTTGGGCCGTCTGCACCGTGGCATAGAGTCTTCCCAGTGTCTGTAGTTCTGCGGGAGGAATACGACGCCACTCTTTCACGAGAAAGTCAATCGATTCACGTTTACGTAAATGGACAAACGCTGTTTCGCGCGTTGTTCCAGAATATCCGACTGGGTTCAGACCCGGTGATCTGACGCCAGGCTGGTGATAACGTCAGTGTCGTGATCCTCAATCCACTGGGCGACTTACCTTGTATTAATGCACATCTTGTAAATCGCTCTGGATAAGAGCGTCTGCTAAATGCTTAAAATGTAAATGTAAAATATGACTACTTTTCATCTCCAAAGACAACCCTCTCTGCAGGAATGAAAGGCTTTTTAACCGGGGAAGGTGATCCGCTCGCCACCACGAAGTAGCAATTGACCAATCAGCCTTGTCTTCTAAGGGTTATGGGTGTACCCAAACCATGCCACGGAAATACGCCCACGCCATAACAGGACCACCGAACCCCCCCCTCGTATCGTTTCCATTTTTCATTTTATTCACAACCTGCATGTTGCATAATTGATGCGAATGTGAGGGGTAGGATTTCACAATATCTTTTTGCCGGATTGACAATCACTTTCATCAATGCAAATTAGAAGTAATTAGCCTCGTTTCTCATTATGCACGACGAGTGCTGCATTATACAATTCCTAACCTGGGCTATCAGTGTAAATGAGACGAGGAAGGCTATTCGTCACTAAGAGCAAGATCCCTGCAAATATATTTAGAGAAAATTGACGAAATTATAAGTCGTTTAGAAATCATTTTCTGTATTATTAATATTTTGTCGTGTCTCGGGCAGCTGTCTGTTTTGGACAAATGGCATCATCCTACCTGCAGTATGAGGGTGATGTGTTAACACCATTAATGTATTCTGCACCATAATGCCTGTCATCCTTACAGCACTGTAATTATTAATAACTTATTTCCAAGCACCCCCTCTCAATCCGCCTCCGCCCCGCCCCCGGCCCCCCACCACTGTATTTTCGACAGAACAGGCGTGACAGACAGATCTGTGTGGAACAGCTTGCCAGGACTGGTAAGGGAAGCAGAGACCGACTCAGAGCCACTCCAGAGGTAACAAGCAGGAGAGGCAAGGACATCATTTGAATACATTTGTTGTTGCGCCACAAAACTTTTTAGATTAAATAAAAAGACATAGCCATGAAATACCAACAATTTTGATATACGGGCACAGTAACTGCCAAAATAAGGATAACCAGGGGTGGGGGGGGGGGTACTCAAAGGCCCTGGAGAGTCCCAGCTGGGCAGGTGGGGTGGGGGGGCAATTGCTGGAAAGGGGAGGGTCATTTTTACATTTTACGTTTACATTTTAGGCATTTAGCAGACGCTCTTATCCAGAGTGGCTTACACACAGCTTTTTCTTTTACATACAATCCATTTATACAGCTGGATATTTTTGAATGAAGCAATATCAGGTTAAGTACCTTGCTCAAGGGTACAACAGCAGTGCCCAACCTGGGAATTTAACCTGCAACCTCTGAGTTACAAGCCCAGCTCCCTAACCATTACACTGCACTGCCAGCCGTCGGGCCCATCCAGCAGTACTGACCGTGGAACCCCCCCAACGGACATGCGTGAAACCCGTTTAAAGGATCCCTTATTTATTTTGCCAGTTACCTGCAATTCGTAATTTATTATTTGTAATTAATGTCATTTGGATTTGCCAATCGCACTATGCTCTCACCTGCACCTCCGATACACTCACCTGTGAAACAGAGACCAAGGGTAAAGAATGAAACAACATAATAACGAGAACAGGTAACCTATCTAGGCTGGTCATGCACCTACAGTCTAGAGCAGGGTTCCTCTAATTGCGGTCCTCGTGGGCTGAGCACTGCTGTTTCTCCACCCTCCCTTTACCTGGGGAGTCAGGTGTGAAGACACTCTGGCCAATCAATTGCACTACCTGTTCAATGACCTACCTGAGAGAAAGGAAAACCAGGACCGGATTTGGATCCGTGGGCCAGATTTTGAAGCCTGGTCTAGGGAGTATCGATCACTGCGTCGAGCCTGGGCTCGAACACCCACGAGGGTCTTAAAGCAGACAGTGTATAACAGATGATCCAGGAGAGACAGGGCCCCCATTGACAGCAATCTGTGGGCCTTTCTTCAATCAATCAATCAATCAATCAATCAATCTTTATTTTTGTATAGCGCCATTTACAAACAGATTGTCACACAGCACTTCACAATTTACATTTTCCAGAGGGAATAAAAAAAACAGAAAACCATTAGAGCCAATGTGGGAAACTGGAAAATTACTCCCTGACCCCTTAAAAGGCGGTCGAGATGAACTCCTGGAAAATGGTGGGATACAGAGAAAAACAAATAGTCCTTAAGGCTCATGAGGCTTAACAGGCTCTCTTCCCCAGCAGGACCCCTCACAGTGGACATGTGGTCATGCTCCGTTAATGACACAAGCTAGCGACATTTAGGCCAGTTGTTCTCGAACTCAGGCCCGGAGACCAGCTGTGTGTGCTGGGTTTTGCTCCAATCGTAACAGAAACCTCTGAATTGTAGGAGGGATTACCGGTAGTTGTTCTTATTTAGACACTTTTAATGCCTGTTGAAGGATGATTTACCCTCTTAAGGTCACATTAAGTCATTAATGGCTGTGCAGGTCATGAAGAATCGACAAATTCCCATCCCGGGGCTTTTAATCAGTCAGATCAGCTAATGCACAAACCAGCAATGTTTAGGCTACAGTGTTTATTCTGTTCTTGGAGGGAGCTCCATCACAGACTGAGAGTAACGTGTAAGGATATTTAAAATAAATGGACGAATAAAGGATTTGTGTTGTGGTTTGAATTAGCAGCATTAGCCAGCATGATTGTCGCTGCATGCACGAGGACTCATAGTCTCAGAGACATGTACTAGGGAACTTAGGAAGAAAAAAAAATTCTGCTGTTTTTTCCCCCTATTTTTCTCCCAATTTAGTAACCAATTATATCCTCTTTTTAATGTCAATGATCCCCTCCCTCATATTGATAGCTCGCTGCCATAGTCCTGAAACCGGCAGTGACATGCAGCGGAGCACCGCCTCTTCCAAGCCGGAACCCGTCGAGCCGTCACTGTAACTCCGGTATGGGCACACAGGGCCACTCCTATACGCAGCGAGCTCGTATCACCTTCCCTCCCCTCCCTGGGGCGAACAGCCAAATGTCGCCCCCCTCTGGCCCAAGCCAAAACAGGCATAACCTGGTGGAATCTAACCCTGGTTGCAGTGGGCAGCGTCAGACGTTCTACCGCTACACCACCCAGGAGGCCGTTAGGATGTGCCCTATAAGAAAAACACAACCCAACAAAAGGGCATTGGATTTTATTTACACTGAAAATATATAAATCATTTGCTCTGCATTCTTTTTGTTGTTGTTGTTGTTTATTTGCCTTTGAGCACCGTTCAGCTCACTTTAATCCACAGCCTGTTTTTTCTCTGGTGCTGTGTCCCCTGCGCTTGATAAATGATAATTGCACGATGCACTAGTGATCATTATTCACGGAACAGCCCTAGGTGGCCTTTAAATGTTGCATGAGGGCAGGCTGAATAATATCCATTTAGTGCATGAAATTTTGAAGCGGCCTACGGAACACAGCGCTTGACACATAGCGTGTCTCTCCTGAAAAGAATCGTCAGACATTCTGTGAGTTATAAAATATACAACAGACCTGGTGGGAATGGAGCCGTGCTTTCAGTCGCAACATTATATTACTGCTGGAATGAAGGCTATTTTGTATGCAACAGGATGAACTGGGTTCAGTAAAAAAAAAAAGTAGCTACTCTCTAAAATCTCGAGGGCACGCTACCACCCAAATAGATTTAGCATTTTCAGTCGAAAAGGCTCCTCGTAGGAATACAAATTGCCGTGATCTTGGAGAACTCAATTATGTTACTAAACCATAATGGCCTGCTACATGCGGAATATATCGATTTAATTGTGGTCGGAAAGGTTTTCGGTGGAATTGAAGTCAGGGGCATAGCAATGGCCAAGCCATTCCTTAAACTGCACTGCGGGGAAGTGTGACAAGCAGGCCTTACCCTGTTTCCATACACTGCACACTCAAAACTTTTGAGTACCTCAAATCAGCTCTACATTTCAGGTAAAAAAAATAAAAAAAAAAACACGATCGGTATCCGTCTCTGTATATGCTGAGGAATTATTTTCGACTGCCAGTGTAGACGGTGTTTCAAAACATGTCAGAAAGAGAGTTACTCACATCTTGCATTCCGCACTGGAAAGGAGCAGAGTGGGCACATTTTAGACAGTGTTTGTGCGCGCGAGGCTGAACCGGCTTTATTAGCGCGCGCGCGAGTTGTCACCGCGCCGAGAAGGTGACAGAAAGCCGGGCGCGCAGTAGGGTGCGCGAGATGAAGCAGCTCGCGCTCGCAAACCTCCTCCTTTATTTGCATTTTAAAGGGGACGCCCCTTCAACAAGATCGCGGCGGCTTTTCGAAACGACGTCAGTCGCCCACGTTGTCGCGAAGATGCAGATTTTAACCACCTAGACGAGGTACTTTCATCTGCTTTCCCAGAGATTCGGCGACCTGATTCCGAGACGAGACGGGTAGCTGTCACCGGCGCTCAAACTGAAGCGGGTCTCTGACACTCCGGTGACAGCAAGCGATTCCAAGGTACACGGGGAGAGGAGAGAAATGAAGCGTAGGCAAATCATAAAATAGGCGCGTATTATAATTAATATTAATAGGGGTGTAGCGTATGGGGTAAACGAACCGTTCCTGTTGTATCAAGAGGCTTGCCGGGCTATAACAAGTTACACGGGTAGCCCTGGGCATGGGTGTCTTAATGGTATCGATAAGCTAATGGACATGAAAGTAACAGCATCTGACATAGACGCGCCAAGCCAGACAGCCATCAGCACTTTAAAGCTGCTTTTGAAAACCCTCTGGCTTTGCTCAAAAGTGGTGAACTACAGTTGAACTTCGCACAGTATAGCTGAGATGTGCCTGCCTGTCTGCTATGTCAGTTTTGGGGTGCTTCAACTGGAGGCTCGGTTGCCTGGCCCCATGTTGGTTATACACAGCTTCCACACGCGTAGGGCAGAACCGAGGGGGTCACGGAAGGTTCCGGAGGACTGTGAGCTCCTGTAGCCTAGCAACAAACAGATACACAATGACTTTGCCTTTATTTAACTAGGTAGGTCAACTAGGTAGGTTTATTATCAGGTTTATTAGGTTCTCAGGTGTAGAGAGATGGAGGGAGTTGACGGGGGTAACTGGGACACCTGGAGGTAAATCAAATCAAATCAAATCAAATGTATTTGTATAGCGCTTTTCACAAATGAATCACAAAACGCTTAACAGAAGGGGAACCCAGGCCTAGACCCCCCCAAAAGTAAGCCTAAAAGCGACAGTGGCAAAGAAAAACTCCCTTGATAGGGAGAAACCTTTGGAGGAACCAGACTAAAAGGGGGGGGAGCCCATTCTCTTCTGGCCGGCACAGGGTGTGTCCAAAAAAGGCTGTATCATGGTCAGTCCAAGACTCAGGGCTGAATGACTTTGCACCTCCTGAGTTAGGTAGTCAGTGGGGGCTAAACCACATGAAGGGGTCCAGATCCAGGGACTGGGGTAGGCATGGGGGTGAGGGTTGATGGGGGCAGCTCACACTTCTTGCAGGATCTAGGGCTCAGGGGCGAGTGCTATAACCAGTAGCATTATGTGAGAGCAGGGGAGCGCAAGCATAGGAAATATATAGATAGCCCCGACAGGTGTAAGCTATGGTAGCATACCTATTAGGAGAGGGGCAGAGAATGCACGCAGCCATGACAGAGTAACACTCCTACTCTTTCGGGAAGTGCCACGGGATCTTTAATGAGCACAGTCAGGACCTGTCTCATCGAGTGATGGCACCTCCAACGGCACAGTGTCCCCATCACTGTGCTGAGGCCTTGGATTTCTAATTGCTCCCGAGGGAAGAGTGCCCCCTACTGGCCTATCAACACCATCCCAGTTTCCCCCAGGAGGTTGCCCGTCCGAGCACTGACGAAGCCCACACCTGCAGACGAGCTGAGCTTGGATGGGAGAATAGTACAGGGTGCTGGAGCTGTTGGCCAGTGCTTAATTTGTGCCGGGGGCACATATTTTAAATGGTATTAAACAACGTTACGTCCAGTGAACGTCACAAATGTAAATAGAATGCAGAAATGCAGAAATGCAGCGACACAGAGGTAGGAGAAGTTTACCCTTTTTCCTCCGTGCGGGAGTGTGTGGTTTGGGGAGGCGAGTTGAGCCCCGGCATCTCTTATTTGACAAATTAAGCACTGCTGTTGGCCAATCATGAGCCCTTGAAGGTAGAAACTGGATTTCCTTTGAATGACGTGTATCTGTTTCTCTGCAACTTAATATAATAATAATAATATACGCCATTTAGCAGACGCCTTTATTCTAAGCGACTTACAGTAGTGAATACATACATTTTCAGTATATGTGGCCCCAGTGGGGATTGAACCCACAACCTAGCGTTGCCAACGCCGTGCTCTACCTACTGAGCCACAGAGAACTTCAGCTCAGTTCCATGATCAGCCATGGCGCTGACAACGCTTAGGTTGCCGATTCCCACTTTGACCACATATGCTGAAAAAATGTACGCATTCACTACTGTAAGTCGCTTTGGATAAAAGCGTCTGCTAAATGGCATATGTATAAGACAGATGGTTTGATCTTTCTC
This sequence comes from Aldrovandia affinis, assembly GCA_029706075.1. Taxonomy (NCBI): domain Eukaryota; kingdom Metazoa; phylum Chordata; class Actinopteri; order Notacanthiformes; family Halosauridae; genus Aldrovandia; species Aldrovandia affinis. The sequence goes on along the minus strand of JAINUG010000084.1, from coordinate 3,521,087 downwards.
CCCCCTCCCCCCACTAAAGTGTTTTTTTATTTCCTCAAGAGCAAGTGATTCATATGAAACCCTGTTATGATACGGTATATGTCACGTGCATGCTGCATGTGATGCCCAGGTGTGCCGTTGAGATGTAGCTTTCCGTCCTCCACCAATCGTAGATCACGTCTGACCTGCTTCTGGCTGCTGCTTTCTTTCTATGATTTATTTTCTGTTGTCAAAGAAGCATTGCCCTTCTTTCAGGCTATGTCCAGAGTAGCCTAAATTCATTCCATGAAGTGTGGTATATGAAATGTGAAATGTGATTTTTCCATTAAGGGCACCACATCAAATACAATTTGATCTATTGATCCACCCACAGAAGCTTTCATCAAACACTTTAAAACACAAAGGTTTTTCTCTTTCGTTTCTTTTTTTTTTTTGCTAAAAGCATGAGCCATTCTTTGGAACCTAATCTTCCCCAATTTAGATACACAAGTGCCTGACAGCTGCCAGAGTTTCTCACATCACTGTGAGCGGTCACAGAGATGACAGAGAGAGACTGTTTCAAAAAGAGTGGGGGCGCTGCAGGGGGGCTGCTGGGTGGCTCATCCTGTTAAGGCACTGTTCTTGTGTCTCCATCAGCCCCATGGTGTGGTATCCAATCCAGATCATGCCAGTGCCAACTGTGGCCAGCAGTGTATGACTGGCCTTAGCATTGCCCAGGGCCCAGGGAGGGAGGGATCTTAGTTGTCAGAACGACCATGTCTCTTTGCGCACCAGCGCCCCCCTCTGGTCAATCGTGTAAGCGCAGTCAGCCTGCACAAAGCTGCACATGAAGTGTTCTCCTCCGACTCAATGTCTGTGCGAGCTCCACTGGTGCACTGCAGAGCGACCGAACAGCAGCGGCTTTGGTGGAGAGCGCGTGCTTGTGTGCGCCCCACAGAACTGATGGAGGAGGCTTCAGCGATCAGGCTAATCAATACAATTGGGCATTGCAAACTGGGGGGAAAGGGTCAAATCAGGGTAAAAGCTGGTTTAAAAAGAGCAGAGTGAAAAATGGCACATTTGACGGAGGGGAAAGTCGGTGGCGATGGCAGCAGCGGCCTGGAAACATCCTGGCCAACAGCAGCCCAGGGAAATCTGAAAAGACTGCATTGCAGACACGGTGGGGGGTGTGGGTGAGTAATATGGGTCCCACAGTAATTAGAAAATTAAATTCAAATTGTGGAAAATGAAGGCAATGACGGAGGTTCAAACCATTTAAAAAATAAATAAACAAATGCTCTAATTTTAGGCCATAATTCTGATTGTTTTTTCTCTTTCTTTTCAGCCATTCTGTCAGTAGAGCCTCAATTGTACACCCTCTATGTGTGTGTGTGGGGGGGGGGTTCAGGGGCACCCAGTGGATACCTCCCTGGATCCGCCACTGTGCCGAGCCCTTTACCTAATCTCCTGCAATTTAAACAATCCCCAGAGTCTTCGATAGGCGAGCAGAATTAGCATCATCGAAGAATCCTGATATTGATTCATCAATATTGTGAGGACAGCACGTGAATCGAGGGAGTGCAGCGACTGTGTGTTCTATAAGATTAACTCAATTCTTACGATTGATAAAGTCACATCTTTTATTACATTATTCTTATTTCTGAATTTGGTGATGGTGAAGGAAAATATGGACCGATCATTAAAAAAAAATCATGGACTTTGTATGCTTAACAGAAGTACATTAATGTCAAGAAAGAGTTTAACATTTCTTGATCATACAGTGTTTGCATCTTTGACATTTTTGAACTGCCTGCTGTGCTTTGCAGACTACTGTAACGATTACAATATGCAAACTCCAGTCCTCATTGTCTTCTCAGAAGCTTGTTTTTTTCCAGATATTTTTACCTACGTTGCCACGGACACATCTACAAAATTTGGTGACCCCAAGCGAGCGGAAATCGCGTTCAGGTTTAACCGCGTGAGCAGCTGCAGGTGTGGCGTGACGGCGCGTGAGCTGCGTGAGACTCAAGCTCAGCGGTTGGCAGGAGTTTGTTTTGTGAATACGCTCCACTGGCTGCGGGATTCAGATGATCAGATGAGTCCTGGTCTCCTCAGTCGGCCTGTGCGCAGGGTGGCTCAGCAGAACGTGACGGGGGCGAGGCGTGAGGCGCGGACAGAGGAAGAGACACAAACGTGGCACCGTCTTCCAGAACAGCGATGCCTTTTCCGAATATGCGTAGTTTAAGAATCTGGAATTAAGTCTGGGAGAGAAAAAAACCGAATACGCTTGTCAAAATAACATTTTAGCAGGAGAAAGTCTCGGCAGGAATTGTGGGCGCGCGGATTAGGCTGATAAGATGGTGGATTCCTCTGAATTGCCTCAGATTTGAGCAAAGTGGAGTTTGGGGACGTGTGTGATATCTCAGCGCATAATGTGGTGAGGTGCAGTGTGGCTCACAGGGTCAGAGATCCTTCTGATTTGTGAGACATGAATGAACTGGTGTAAAAAGCACACTCCCTGGACAGGACATGACAGCAAAGGCCCATTACCCACAATCCACCCCTTTTTTTTTCTTTTCTGCTTTGCTTTTATTCTCCATTGTTCGTTGTGAATTATACCCTCTCTTTTTCACGTCAATTATCCCCACCCTCGTATGAGAGGTTGCTGCCGAAGTCCTGAGACTGGTAGTGGCCTCCTCCGAGCCGGCACCCGCCACGGTCACCGTAACACACAGGACCACTCATATATGCAGCAAGCTCATTTTGGCTTCCCTCCCCCCCTCCCTGGTGTGGACAGCCAATTGCTGCCCCCTAGTGGCACTCCCGGCTAGAGCTGAACTGGCGCAACCTGGGTGGAATCAATCCCTGTTCGCAGTGGGGTCAAACGTTCTTACCACTATAGTATATTAATACCTTTTAAGCTGGTCAAACAGACACCGTGTATACTAATCTTAGCTGGTCATTGAACCCTAGCTGTAGAGTCTGGGGGTACATGCTTACCACAGGGGTATTTGAACCAGCAAAAATATGATGGGCGATGATGTCATAGCTTGCTTTGGCAATCTGACTAAACAAGACTGCTCAGTTGTGCTGGAAGTTTTTGCAGCTGAAAAGGGGGTGGGGGAGGGAATTAGGATATTGTCGCAAAGAAGGATGATGGGTTCACGGACGGGCCAAGACACCAGTACGCCAGGATAATTGCAGATGCAGATGACACCCAACAGAGCCTAAGCTTACATTTTAAAAAATGTATCTCTGATGGCAGGAACAATACTGGAATTTATTTAATCATTTATGCGATTCGTAATATTTTGAATAAGGGGTGTGGGGTGGGGATTATTTGTTATATTTTTGCTGTTTTGCTCTGCGTAATTGAGCGCGGCCCTGCAGAGCTTTGACACACGCCACAGGGGGATGGCAGGAGAGAGGGGACGCTCTGAGTTCTCACAGCTCTGTTAGAATTGTCACGTTGTCAAGTGACAGAAAAGTCCACAGGAACAAAAAAGAAAAAGATGATTTTTTTATTTTTTCCCGTCACACTTTTTTTTTGTACAGCTCTTTGATAGAATGGAAATGCGTTTGAGTTTGTGTTAATGGAGACGGCTAGCACAACAAGGATCGGGCGGTACAATGGCACGCCAGGAAAATGACAGCCACTGCTGGAGAGCAAAGCGGGAGGAGTATGACAGGGTGAAAAAGGAGAATCTGCAGCCTGTTTAAATGGATGAGGATAGACATATCCTTCACCGGGAAAATATATATATAAATCTTACCGAGCAATGTTGATATGTTAATAATGCTATTATTATTATTATTATTATTAATAATCATAATAATCATAATAATCATAACAAATGCTAAGAAGAAGATAGAGTTGTACAGGTGAGGACCATACTTTGCTGTTGGCTATTATGTGTGTGTGTGTATGTGTGTGTGGGTTTGTGCGTGTGTGTGCGTGTGTGTATGTGTGGGTGGGTGTGTGTGAATGCGTCAATGATTTGGTTTCAAAAACCGAAAAACAAGCCATACAACACAAGTGTCAGGCTACTGTGCATTTTTCTTTCTTCTGTTCAAATTCAAATTTGAAGTGTGGAAACATCATACATTATTTAAAACGCCTCATATCCAGTGTATCAACTGAGACACTTTTACTTTTCCAAACAAGGTGAATTGTTTTTGATTAGACGCGTTGTGCATTACTGAAGCCCCAGACCCACGTGAGAAGGGACGCAATGAAGCAGAGAACATTTGCGAAAGTGGTGTTTTCAAAACTCAATCAATACAAGATTTCAGCCAGGTCGCCTGAGGGGATAAAGCAGGCGAGCAGGAAGCAGGAAACAGGAAGTAGGAAGCAGCAGTGATCATTAGAGTTTATTTATGCATCATAGAGAGTAATGCAAATACGGACAGGCTCAGCACAGTCCTTCTCTCCCCCTTGGTCAGAAGATTAGAAGATAAATGCACTGAGCTAGTGCTGAACACTGACATGTGCCTGTCCACGTGTCAATCTGAAAACAATTTAGACCAACAAACATGTTTTAACCATCTTAATCATTTATAAACAACAACTGGTGTGACAACCTAACTTAACTGTGACAGGCACACACACACACTAATGCACACTCACACACAGACACACACACAGACACAAATATATACACACACACACTCAGACATAAATATATATATACACACACACACAGACAGACAGACACAAATATAGACACACACACACACACACACACACACACACACTGAACTGCAGACTGTTGAGACGCCTGTCACCTTTGCTCTCTCATTCTCAGATTTGAATCGTCTGCTTGAGTGTCCTCTGGCAAAGCCGACATGAGCCTCAGAGCCAGGCTGAATACCCTCCCTGATGAGGCTGCCGCTATTCAGAGCCAATGAGGAGCAATGGGCTCTGTATCAGACCGCGGACGCCGAGGAATATAGATCGCTTAAAGAGGCACAGTGGCGCTCGGCAGAACAGAACAGGCGGCGGCCTTTCATCCTGCAAGCAGAGCACGTTTATTTTTGTTTCTGTAAGTGCACCCAATTTCTTTCCAGCTGAACGCAGGTCTCAAAAAAATTGTGTTTTTTGAAAAGAGACTCAAAAATGGCTTCAGGCGAGGCGTTCCATAACTCGGGAGCCTGCCTCCATTCATCATTTCCACCCAGAAAAAGCAGCGTTTCAGGGCTCAGGCATGAATGGAAGCCAGATTGAAATTGTTTCAAAAAGACTGCTATTACCCAGAAAGGGAATGAACTGCTTGCAAATGATTATTTTTTTATATATAAAACCTAAGCGAGGAAGAGCAACTTTGAAATTGCTTCATAGTTATTTAGGACGGAGCAATCAAGATCAGGCAGCTTCCGAAGTGGTTGAACCACAGCGGATTTAAAATAAGAAGGAACACTCCCAGTGCCAATAGAACTATCAATGATCGTGAGAATGACATCACACAAAGACTTATTTTAGTTGCCTGGTAGCAATCACATCAAGAGATGTAGATGATTCTATATTCAAATTTCAGGTAATTCATCATCTTGTGAAATATTCTACTAGTTGGGTGCAATCCCGCAAACAACCATTTCTTGTGCATTTCAAATGAAAGTAAGGTGTTTTTATGGAAATAACATTTTTAGAGTAAATAAATGACGCAAATGAAATCAGATCTCTAATCTAACATTATGGTAAATCTAAGAACTCCATCTCCCAGAATGCCATGTCAGAGGGGGGTTGGGAGACCCAAAACAGGCCTAGGGCCTAGGGCCCATGAACATCAAGATATGTTCATGGGTATACCTCAGTATAACTCCTGTGGTAGAATTGTACAGGTTTGGCCGTTAGTCATTCACATTTTGTTCAGTAGTTAGCTCAGTGGTAGAGCATTTGACTGCAGATCAAGAGGTCTTAGGTTCAAATCCTGGTGCCCCCTTAAAACCAATGATATATTGCCCGGATGGAATTTTGCAATAAACATGATTTGAAAAATGGGGTTATAGCTCAGTGGTATCTGAAATCCTTGTGTCCCCTTAACAGCAATGTTAATTAACCCAATTTAATTTTGTTCTAAATATTTTGATATCAAACATTTAGAGATTTTTTCTTTGTAATGAACAAATTTCACTATGTGGGGGTATAGCTCAGTGGTAGAGCATTTGACTGCAGATCAAGAGGTCCCAGGTTCGACTCCAGGTGCCCCCTAAAAACCAATATTGTTTACTCATTCACATTTTGTTCAGAAGTGATTAAATTGATCTCCGGTGTGTAAAAAAATAAATTCTAATCTAGTTACTTTTGTAAAGGTGGGTATAGCTCAGTGGTAGAGCATTTGACTGCAGATCAAGAGGTCCCAGATTCAAATCCTGGTGCCCCCTTAAAACCAATGATACATTCCCCATATATATTTTTTTGATAAATATATTGGTATCAAAAATGTATAGATTTCTTCTTTACTCATTGATGTTTTGTTCATAATTAAATTGATATCCATTGTGACAAAATTTCTGTGTAATGAAAGGAGTTCCACATAGGGGTATAGCTCAGTGGTAGAGCATTTGACTGCAGATCAAGAGGTCTCAGGTTCAAATCCTGGTGCCCCCTTAAAACCAATGATATTTTGCCCGGATGGAATTTTGCAATGAACATGATTTGAAAAATGGGAGTATACCTCAGTGGTATCTGAAATCCTGGTGTCCCCTTAACAGCAATGCTAATGAACACAATTTAATTTTGTTCTAAATATTTTGATATCAAATATTTAGAGATTTTTTCTTTGTAATGAACAGATTTCACTATGTGGGGGTATAGCTCAGTGGTAGAGCATTTGACTGCAGATCAAGAGGTCCCAGGTTCAAATCCTGGTGCCCCTTAAAACCAAAACCAATTATAAATATTGCCTGGATGGAATTTTTGCAATGAATATGATTTGAAAAATGTGGTTATAGCCCAGTGATATCTGAAATTGGTGTTAACAGGAATGTTAATTAATTTAATTTTGTTCTATATATTTTGATATCAAACATTTTGATATTTTTTCTTTGTAATGAACACATTTGGCTACGAGGGGGTATAGCTCAGTGGTAGAGCATTTGACTGCAGATCAAGAGGTCCCAGGTTCAACTCCAGGTGCCCCCTTAAAACCAATATTGCTTTACTCATTCACATTTTGTTCATAATTAAATTGATATCCGGTATGTAAAAAAACTAAAATTTTATCAAGTTAGTTGTATAAAGGGGGTATAGCTCAGTGGTAGAGCATTTGACTGCAGATCAAGAGGTCCCAGGTTCAAATCCTGGTGCCCCCTTAAAACCAATGATGCATTGCCCATATACATTTTTTTGATAAATATATTGGTATAAAAAATGTATAGATTTTTCTTTGCAATGAACATGATTTGAAAAATGGGGGTATAGCTCAGTGGTATCTCAAATCCTGGTGTCCCCATAACAGCAATGTTAATTAACACAATTCAATTTTTGTTCTGTATATATTGATATCAACCATTTCTAGATTTTTTCTTTGTAATGAACACATTTGGATATGTGGGGGTATAGCTCAGTGGTAGAGCATTTGACTGCAGATCAAGAGGTCCCAGGTTCGACTCCAGGTGCCCCCTTAAAACCAATATTGTTTCACTCATTCACATTTTGTTCATAATTAAATTGATATCCATTGTGGCAAAATTTCTGTGTAATTGAAGGAGTTCCACAAGGTGGGTATAGCTCAGTGGTAGAGCATTTGACTGCAGATCAAGAGGTCCCAGGTTCAAATCCTGGTGCCCCCTTAAAACCAATGATATATTGCCTGGATGGAATTTTGCAATGAACATGATTTTAAAAATGTGGTTATAGCTCAGTGGTATCTGAAATCCTGGTGTCCCCTTAACAGCAATGCTAATTAACACAATTCAATTTTGTTCTAAATATATTGATATCAAACATTTAGAGATTTCTTCTTTGTAATTAACAAATTTGGATACATGGGGGTATAGCTCAGTGGTAGAGCATTTGACTGCAGATCAAGAGGTCCTAGGTTCGACTCCAGGTGCCCCCTTAAAACCAATATTGTTTCACTCATTCACATTTTGTTCAGAATTAAATTGATCTCCGGTATGTAAAAAAATAAATTCTAATCAAGTTACGTTTGTAAAGGGGGGTATAGCTCAGTGGTAGAGCATTTGACTGCAGATCAAGAGGTCCCAGGTTCAAATCCTGGTGCCCCCTTAAAACTGATGATGCATTGCCCATATACATTTTTTTGATAAATATATTGGTATCAAAAATTTATAGATTTTTTTCTTTGCAATGAACATGATTTGAAAAATGGTGGTATAGCTCAGTGGTATCTGAAATCCTGGTGTCCCCTTAACAGCAATGTTAATTAACCCAATTTAATTTTGTTCTAAATATTTTGATATCAAACATTTAGAGATTTTTCTTTGTAATTAACAAATTTGGATATGTGGGGTATAGCTCAGTGGTAGAGCATTTGACTGCAGATCAAGAGGTCCTAGGTTCTACTCCAGGTGCCCCCTTAAAACCAATATTGTTTCACTCATTCACATTTTGTTCATAATTAAATTGATATCTCATTGTGTAAAAAATCAAATTCTAATCAAGTTACCTTTTGTAAAGGGGGTATAGCTCAGTGGTAGAGCATTTGACTGCAGATCAAGAGGTCCCAGATTCAAATCCTGGTGCCCCCTTAAAACCAATGATATTCCCCATATATATTTTTGATAAATATATTGGTATCAAAAATGTAAACCAATATTCTTTACTCATTCATGTTTTGTTCATAATTAAATTGATATCCATTGTGACAAAATTTCTGTGTAATGAAAGGAGTTCCCATGGGGGTATAGCTCAGTGGTAGAGCATTTGACTGCAGATCAAGAGGTCTCAGGTTCAAATCCTGGTGCCCCTTAAAATCAAAAACCAATGATATTTTGCCCGGATGGAATTTTGCAATGAACATGTGTTTAAAAATGTTAATTACCTCAGTGGTATCTGAAATCAACCTGGTGTCCTTTTAACAGCAATGCTAATGGGGGTAACACAATTTAATTTTTGTTCTAAATATTTTGATATCAAATATTTAATATTACTTTTTTCATGTTTTTGTAATGAACAGATTTCATTTCTGTGTAATTTAAGGGGGTATAGCTCAGTGGTAGAGCATTTGACTGCAGATCAAGAGGTCCCAGGTTCAAATCCTGGTGCCCCCTTAAAACCAATGATATATTGCCCAGATGGAATTTTGCAATGAACATGATTTGAAAAATGTGGTTATAGCTCAGTGGTATCTGAAATCCTGGTGTCCCCTTAACAGCAATGTTAATTAACCCAATTTAATTTTGTTCTAAATATATTTTGATATCAAACATTTTGATATTTTTTCTTTGTAATGAACACATTTGGCTATGTGGGGGTATAGCTCAGTGGTAGAGCATTTGACTGCAGATCAAGAGGTCCCAGGTTCGACTCCAGGTGCCCCCTTAAAACCAATATTGCTTTACTCATTCACATTTTGTTCATAATTAAATTGATATCCGGTATGTGACAAAATTTTGTGTAAGTTAGTTGTATAAAGGGGGTATAGCTCAGTGGTAGAGCATTTGACTGCAGATCAAGAGGTCCCAGGTTCAAATCCTGGTGCCCCCTAAAAACCAATGATGCATTGCCCATATACATTTTTTTGATAAATATATTGGTATAAAAAATGTATAGATTTTTTCTTTGCAATGAACATGATTTGAAAAATGGGGGTATAGCTCAGTGGTATCTCAAATCCTGGTGTCCCCATAACAGCAATGTTAATTAACACAATTCAATTTTGTTCTGTATATATAGATATCAACCATTTAGAGATTTTTTCTTTGTAATGAACACATTTGGCTCTGTGGGGGTATAGCTCAGTGGTAGAGCATTTGACTGCAGATCAAGAGGTCCCAGGTTCGACTCCAGGTGCCCCCTTAAAACCAATATTACTTTACTCATTCATGTTTTGTTCATAATTAAATTGATATCCATTGTGACAAAATTTCTGTGTAATTTAAGGAGTTCCACAAGGGGGGTATAGCTCAGTGGTAGAGCATTTGACTGCAGATCAAGAGGTCCCAGGTTCAATACATACATTGGCCACATACATATTTTTGATAAATATATTGGTATCAAAAATGTATAGATTTTTCTTTGCAATGAACATGATTTGAAAAATGGGGTTATAGCTCAGTGGTATCTGAAATCCTGGTATCCCCTTAACAGCAATGTTAATTAACAGAATTAATTTAATTTTGTTCTCATATTTTGATATCAAACATTTTTAGATTTTTTCTTTGTAATGAACACATTTGACTATGTGGGGGTATAGCTCAGTGGTAGAGCATTTGACTGCAGATCAAGAGGTCCCAGGTTCAAATCCTGGTGCCCCCTTAAAACCAATGATACATTGGCCACATACATTTTTTTGATAAATATATTGGTATCAAAATGTATAGATTTCTTATTTGCAATGAGCATGATTTGAGAAATGGTGGTATAGCTCAGTGGTACCTCAAATCCTGGTGTCCCCTTAACAGTAATGCTAATAAACCCAATTTAATTTTGTTCTAAATATATTGATATCAAACATTTAGAGATTTTTTCTTTGGAATTAACACATTTGGCTACGTGGGGGTATAGCTCAGTGGTAGAGCATTTGACTGCAGATCAAGAGGTCACGGGTTCAAACCCTGGTGCCCCCTAAAAACCAATATTAAATTGATATCCATTGTGGCAACATTTCTGTGTAATGGAAGGAGTTCCACAAGGGGGGGTATAGCTCACTGGTAGAGCATTTGACTGCAGATCAGGAGAACCTAGGTTAAAATCCTGGTGTCCCCTTAACAGCAAACATTAATGAACCCAATTAAGTTTTGTTCTAAATATATTTAATTATAACAAAAAAATTACAAAGACAAATCTCACACCTCTTTCTTATAACCCTCATTAATTAATGTAATGTATTAATGTGTATGCTGCAATTAAAATTTATTTCTCGTAAGTACACCTACCACATTATATAGAACTGTGTATAGGCGATCCTTATTAATATTGGCACACTCTTAAATTACTCAAAACAGTCGAAAAGAGGTCCTCATTAGAGTTGGAGGTTTAAAGGCAAGCTTTCTGCCTTTGCCGTTTCTGGCTCGTACGTCTTGGCTGACAAAGATGAAGGAGATTGTCCGACGACAATAAATCTTTTATTCAAACGCGAAATCCTGAGGGCTAAGCGAGCGCAATGAGTCTTGCCATTACATTAAAAATAACAAGGCGCCGCTGTGTTTCTGCATTTGTTGTGGCTCATAGGTGATGATAATAACGGCTTTTGTCAGCTCTGCCAACGTCGGCAGCACCATAAATTATCCTTCCGTCATAACGGCAGCCGGTTCGGCGCAAACGTCTCCGAGCTTCGGTTCAGTAGCGTATCTCTTTCCCGATTAAATGAAGACGGAGATGTGTGGGTGTCTGGACAAATGATCAGCCAACCCAACCGGATAAGATAATGCTTTCCTGAGAATTGTCATTTAATTGAAATAGGCATCTTGTCGCAATGCGGTTTACAGTAAATCATTTTAGCTGGTGTGGGGCCATCTACCACTGACTGACTGACTGAATGAGTAACGGAAGTTTGCACGAGGGAAGGGTGGCCACATTTTCATATGAAAGGGGACTCCGGGGCCTGCACAGATCCACTCCTCCTTATCTCACCTGGATGGGCAGGAAAGAGCTTTAGATTTAGCGCATTCAGATATATTATTGATCAGTGAATCCGGGCAACTGGACAATAACCCACTGAAGATGTAGTCAGAATACAGAACAACTGTATATGCACACAGTGATTTTAGCAACTGTTTTAAAGGTATGTAACAATGTCTTATTATTATTATTATTATTATTATCATTGCCATTATAATGCGACTGACATCTAGATAATATTGTAATTTGTATTGAGTATAAATCAAAGGAGGTTATATGTATGTTATATAATGCTTTTGTCAGACCCCACTTAGAATTCTGTGTGCAGTTCTGGGCACCGCACTACAAGAAAGATATAGAAGCTCTTGAAAAAGTCCAAAGAAGGGCAACTAAACTGATACCTGGTCTGAAAGGTAAAAGTTATGATGATAGACTTAAGGCACTCAATCTATTTAAACTTAGCAAACGGAGACTTAGGGGGATTTGATTGAGGTTTTAAATTCCTAAAAGGGATTAACAAAGTAAAATACCAAAGATTTTTAAAGATAAGTGGGGTCAGCAGAACAAGGGGCCACAGGTGGAAATTAGTTAAAGGCAAATTCCACACAGATATTAGGAAGTTTTTCTTTACACAGAGAGTTCTCAATGCCTGGAACAGCTTGCCAGGTCGGGTAGTAGAGGCAGAAACGCTTGGGCTATTCAAGTCCAGGCTAGATGGTACTAGATACTCTTTAGATTAGGACATGATGAGCCTAGATGGGCCGAACGGCCTGTTCTCATCATTATGTATTCTTATGTTCTTATAATCGACTTCATACTAAAGTAAAGGAGATGAATCAGGTGCTGATCCCACAGTGAGTCTTCAGTTCAGTGAGGAAGAGCTTTTCTTCCCCAGCACGCGGCCTCCTAACGAACAAGTAACAGGACGAGCAAAGCTGTCGGCGGCGCTGAAAGACATGCCCCAGATTGCCTAATAAATGTTGTTCCTCGTGCGTCCGCAGTCGTTTGTGGAGAAACGGCGGTAATGCCCTTTGAAGAGACGGCAGGACCGCGCGAGAATGCGGCAAAACGGGCGCCAGGGGACGAGCCGTTACCTGCCAAATGACCCGTCAGCGAGGCAGCGACACAGGTCACGCGCGCAGTTGGGGTGTTTTTACCGTTAGTGGGGGTGGGGAGTTATTAGGGGGCGGGCCACGGAGGCCAGGGGATAACCGGACGGTTTTAGACGCTAAATACGTTCAAAATACAGTGTGCCTCCAGGGGTCAGAGAGAAAATCAAACTGTGGTGAGGAGGAAAAGAGAGAAAATTGGTGCGGGAAGGTAGGACGCGGATGATGGATAGGAATGGGGATGGTTTCCTGGGCTATTTACAGGGGAATCACGAGAGAAATGGCCCCGAGGAGAAAAGAGAGAGGAGCGAACGTGAACAGAAGGGGAGGAGAGGGAGACAGACGAGATCCGGAGTGATACAAACGGAAGCCGAGGCTGAGGAGTTGCGATGGATTGCAAAGGCGTCCGTATTTACTCTCCGAGTAGCGCAGGGGAGGGAAAAGCATCGTTTTACCCTCCCTGGTTTTAGGCTCCTAGGAGGACAGTTCAGTGCAAAAAAATTTGAAAATACGAACACATTTTTTTGATCATAAAAAAAATTCTAATTTGCAGATCATACAATTTAATTTTATGCATCGCCAGTAATGAAATGGTGTATACATTTAAAAAATAGCCTTCTTTATTAAATTAGTTTTCCTTACTCTTTCTGCGCACAAGGGAAACACCACTAAAGTACACACTTTACCATTTTAGCCCTGATTCAGCTCCTTTTGAACCGCGTTTTGCCAATTCCCAATTCTCCCCACTCCGGCCTCAACGGCTGTAACATCCTCGGTTTGGGAGAGCGCTGACGAACCGCGTGGCTCCTCCGAACCACGTTCAGCCCTCCCTCGCCGGGTGCCCAATTGTGTCCCTGCCAAATCGGACTCTCAGTCAGCATCAGCACAGACAGGACCAAGGGGCACGTCACTGCATGGACTAGCGTGGTAGAACCTGAACCCGGTCTGGGCCAGATGGACCGAGAGACCCCACCGCACTGGATACTTCTTCAAAATAAAGTAGTCTTTCTTCAAAGTAAAACAATCTTCAGAGTCTGTAGCAAAAATGATTTATTTGAATATAAACAATGGTTACTTGTTCAACACTATACTCTTTATAAAAAACAAAAAACATTAGGTATGGCTATTTAAATAGCCTACCTTTTTCCTTCCCGGTGTTACAGGTATGGTACGCAGATGCCTGCAATGATGTCTATCGCTGTATTCCTGCACTGATCTTGTGCGCTAACTGTGATTGTTCCTACCATGTATTGATGCACATCTTGTAAGTCGCTCTGGATAAGAGCGTCTGCTAAATGCTTAAAATGTAAATGTAAAATGTAAAATGGTTACAACTCAAAGAGCCATCCTGGGCTCGTGAAATCAAAAGCTACCCTCTTTTCCAAGATCCGGTATGGCAAAATGTCTGTGTAATGGAAAGAGTTCCATAAGGGGGGTATAGCTCAGTGGTAGAGCATTTGACTGCAGATCAAGAGGTCTCAGGTTCAAATCCTGGTGCCCCCTTAAAACCAATGATATATTGCCTGGATGGAATTTTGCAATGAATATGATTTTAAAAATGTGGTTATAGCCCAGTGGTATCTGAAATCCTGGTGTCCCCTTAACAGCAATGTTAATTAACCCAATTTATTTTTGTTCTATATATTTTGATATCAAACATTTGGATATTTTTTCTTTGTAATGAACACATTTGGCTACGTGGGGGTATAGCTCAGTGGTAGAGCATTTGACTGCAGATCAAGAGGTCCCAGGTTCGACTCCAGGTGCCCCCTTAAAACCAATATTACTTTACTTATTCATGTTTTGTTCATAATGAAATTGATATCCATTGTGACAACATTTCTGTGTAATTTAAGGAGTTCCACAACGGGGTATAGCTCAGTGGTAGAGCATTTGA